>PVHX01002432.1:0-168605 GCA_004024805.1 Geosciurus inauris | reverse complement strand
ACCATTGAGTCACATCCCCAGCCCTATTTTGTGTTTTATGTAGAGACAGGGTCTCACTGAGTTGCTTAGCGCCTCGCTGTTGCTGAGGCTGGCTTTGAACTCGCGATTCTCCTGTCTCAGCCTCCCTAAGTGTTGGGAGTACAAGCGCGAGCCACCACGCCCGGCTTGGTATTTTCTTTATCATCTCTCTTGCCTACCAGTCATGAGACGAGGCATTTTTATTTGCATTTATGTTTATACTTCCAGTGTGAAGCCTGGTGTCTAGTGTGTAGATATTTTGTACTAAACTGATTTGGGGTGTGTGGTTTTGTGGTTAGCATTGTTACAAAGTAACACAATGGTATATAAAGAAAGATGAGGGACACATGCCGTTTATTGTGAACATAGGTTTGACTACCTACAACTTTCATTATTTCATAAGAAAAAAGAATTCAAGATTCATTTACTGAGCATTCACTGAGTATGCCTTTGTACCAGTCAGAGATCCTCTAGGTGCTGGTGATGCTTCAGGGAGCAACAAGAGTGTTGCTTCCATGGGGCTCATTACACTTTTGGTGGAGGGCATGTGATATTAAAATGGGTAAACCAGCAAAATCCTTTCACCTAAGAAAGAGGACTATGCAGAGGACAGGACAGATAATGGAGAAAGCCCTGGAGGTGTGGGAACAGGGTCAGGCTCCACTAGATAGAGCTCTCAGAAAAGCCTCAGCGAGGACATGACACTTGAAGTGAGACTTGGATGGCAAGGAGACATTGCCTATATAGAGGTATGAATGGAAAAATGGTACAGGATGAAGGATAAGTCCCTGTTATTTACATTCACTTATGTTTGATGGAAATTTACCTCTTGTGGCTTTTCTCAGTAGAAGTCCCTGTATATTCCTTTGCTGTTCATTGGGAACAAATGAAGCAAATAGATGTGTCATATTTACTGACCTAATTGGAAAGACAAGGAAACAAAACAAAAACTCAAGTTGGCTTAAATGGAGAAAGCAGTTTATTAGCTACCTAAAAACATACTTACCCAGGAGATCTGGATATACATTTTGACATTAGTTTTTTGAAATGTTAGAATAGTAGGCTAGTTAAACCTAGAAAGGGAATTTTCTCTTTTTTTAAGATTTTTTATTTGTCCTTTTTAGTTATACATGACAGTAGAATGTATTTTGACATACCATACATTCATAGAGTATAACTTCCCATTTTTGTGGTTATATATGATGTGGAGTTACACTAGTTGTGTATTCATATATGAACATAGGAAAGTTATGTCTGATTCATCCTACTGTCTTTCCTATTCCTATCCCCCCCTTTCTTTCCTTCCCCTTTGTCTAATATATTGAAGTTTTCTGTTCTTCCCACTCCCCCATTTATTGTGAGTTAGCATCCACATATCAGAGAGAACATTTGGCCTTTGTTTTTTTGGGGACTGGCTTATTTCACTTAGTATGATAGTGTCCATTTTCACCTATTTCCTGGCAAATGTCATAATTTCATGGCTGAGTAATATTTCATTCTGTATATGTACCACATTTTCTTTATCCATTCATTTGTTGAAGGGCACCTAGGTTGGTTCCATAGATGAACTATTGTGAATTGAGCTGCTATAAACATTGATGTGGCTATGTTGCTCTAGTATGCTGATTTTAAGTTCTTTGGGTATATGACAAGGAGTGGAATCACTGGGTCAAATGGCAGTTCCATTCCAAGTGTTCTGAGGGATGTCTATACTGCTTTTTAGAGTGGTTGTACCCATTTGTAGTCCCACCAGCAATGTATGAGTGTACCTTTTTCCTAGAAGAGGGATTTTCATTGTTAAATAGTATTGTATTATCAATACCAAGGAAGATATTTTGACCAGTTTTGGATTTACTATATATTTTTTTTTAAGAAAAGTAATTACAGCCAAAGTACAAGGACTTTTATTACCCTAGAATAACTTGACAAAATTAGTTCCGGAGGGGAAAAAGTCATTCTCATTGGTTAGGGATTTTGGGGGGAATGAGGAGCTACTTTTAATGTGTACATCATAGACTTGTTCTTTATCTACCAATGAGGACATGCATAACTATAATCCTAAGACTTATTTTTACACTGTTAATATCATGAAATTCTTGCCACAAGTTTCATTTTCTTTTTCTACTGAATTATTTTTTTTTATCTTCTTTTGTTCCTCTTTCTTCCTAGCTCTCTTTTTGACTAATGATGATTATGGTGGAAATGAGAAGGAGAAGTGGGAAAAGAAGAAACCTGGGAATTCTGGCATTTGGGAAAATATTCTTTTAATATTTAAGCAATGACTGTCATTTAATAAAGATAGAATGATTAAGTTTTTTTCTTTTTTACTTTTTTGGGGAATTAAACTTGGGATAGTAATCTCTTTAAAACATTCAGGGAAAGATATTTGTCTGGGGCAAGTAAAAGAAACTCCCATAGAAATAGGGAATAAAGTGCAGTATTTATGTTAAGTACTTTTCCTTTTCTTTTCTAAGACTTAAAAATATCAGGTAATATAGGCTTAACACAAAAATACAAAATTTCATGATTTATTTTCTTTATACCTTTTTTTTTTTATTTTATAGAAAATACTGCAGTTTCTACCTGAGCGAATTTTCTTTCGATGGCATTACCAGAGTATAGGTAAGAAAGAAATTTAAAAGTTTTTTAGTATTATGTATTTCTTTTAGTTGAATTTTCAGTAATGATTTATATAATCAAAACAATTAAGACAGCTTATAGCAGGGATTATTGATAAGGGGATAATAGTTAAAACCCAAGACAAGTCTGACATGGACTTTGGAGAATAATATCTCTTATTCTAAAAGTGCAATTTAAAGTGTGGTCCATGGTTTGTCATCAGTCTTCCCCTGGAAGCTTGATAGAAATGCAGAATCTCAGACCCTAATCAGACCTGCTGAACATGGTAGTTTGTATTTTAAACAAGGATCCTAAGGGGATTCTTGTGTACATTAAGGAGAAACACTAATCTAGAATATTCTTAAATAATTTCACATTTTCTTACAAAACTCTCTTGTTCTGAAACCTATACCATTGATCCAAAATTATCTGTTAGAATGTTTTAGGTTGTGATAGTGAGAGGAAATTTGAAATAAAGCAAGTTACCATGGCTGCCCTTTCTGTCTAGCTCTTAATATCTAACAACATCTCATCTTAATTTAATATGCACAGACCATTTGGGGTAATTCTGGGACATCAATTGTTAATTCAGCCTTCTGTTTTAAAGACTATCTGCTTTAGTCCTTCTGCCTTACAAGATTCTAGCATTTCCTACAATTTTTCTTCCTTACCAGATGGTCAAATTGGAGGAGAGCATGAACCTCATAATGGAATCTTAACTCTGTCGATCATTCATTTATTCAGATGTTTATTGCGAGAGAGACATTTAGTATAAAGTTCTGAGACAGAAACAAAGAATATCACCTCATTCTTGTATCGTATGGGCCTATTGCCCTATGAGTAGGTAGATGGAAAAATAATTACAGTGTAATTGTCACATGAAAGAAGTATAATGGGAGTGAAGAAGAAAAGTTGAATAATTGCTCAGAGGAATTGAGGGAGGCTTCACAACAGGTAACTTTCATCTGAACCTTGAAAGATGAGCAGGTCAAGTATTGAAAAGCAGGGAAAGGTCTTTCTGGGTGGGCAATAATGTGTGCACAGTCATGGAAGCAGAAAAAATATCACACAATCAGTAGCTATTCCAAAATTCAGAATCCTAAATTTTGAAAAAAAAAAAAAAAATGGTGACTGACTTTTATCAAAATTGAACTATTTGAAGTTATATGTTATAAATCTAAAGAAAGAAAAGTATAGATAGTAAATACATCTATGGAACTCAATGAATAAATCATTAAAGAAAGTTCCTTGATATTTAACTCTTTCAAAGAAACAAAAGAAAATTTTCCTTTAAATCTTAGAGGGCTGTTCATAGCATTTCTGCTTAGTTGAAACTTTGAGCTTATGTATTTAAATTAATAGAAAAATAAAAAATTTAAATGCAAAGTATAATCTAAAGAGACATCATGGGGATTTGAGATGGTATAGTAGGAGTAAATGACAAAGAGAAATAACTGCATGAAATAACTGCATGAAGTATTTTTTATCTGTGCTAGATATAATCCTTCTTTAATTTTGTTTATATCATTTTTATGAAAACCATACTCAATTTCCTCAGAAAGTACTTTAGAATGTTTGAAGATTAGTGGACTCCCCTCAGCATGAATAAACTTATTAGAACTATCTGAAAACTAATTTGCATTTGTGTTATGAAATTTTACACATCTAGTAGGCAGCGTGTGATATTACTTTTATCCTACCTAAGATCACAAAAACTGGTTAAAATTACTGGCACAAGTAGGTTTTTACCTAGTTTGGTAGCATCTTATCAAGGAGGCCTCAGAGTCCTTGATTGAGATTTCAAAGTATTAGTCTCTTGAGCCATATAATAGCGGTATATGTTATTTACCTGGTAGGTTGAATAAGCTGTCTCTATAAAGTGGTCGGATTGAGTCACCTTTCAGAATGCTGAGGTATGACTATTTGCATATAAACTGCATATAAAACTATCCTTATATATTATTGGTGCTTATATACTTAGTGCTTGAGTCAAATAGACTCTTTTCAGATAAATGTTTTTGCATTATTAATCAAGTTGGGTAGAAATTGGTGTTTATATAGATCTGCATTTCTATTATATTGATCTTCAGGCTAGCTGTGCTTTGAAGACTTTTTCATATTTTAGAACAGCAGTGTGTGCATTGATGTACAATGAAGTCAACCATTTAGAACATCAACATAGTGTTAATGTCTGTATATAACACCCCAGGAATCTGGGCATTATTAGTAACTAATATCTGCATTATTAGTTCTGGAAGTTTAGATATGAATAGTAACTGTCAGTGGAGAAAGAGTGTCAGGTGTTACCAACATAGCTTAGATCAGGTCCCTCACACTAGGACTTATACAAAAAAGCTTTAGTCTTCACAACCTTTTAGATTTTGAAATTGTTGATAAGAGATTGTTGATTTGTCATTGTGCACATTTGTATTCCATGCTGCACTGTATCTCTTGTCTTCTTTCTAGTTTATTTTGATTCATGAATACTATTACTGTTTGTCTCTCAAGTTCTTGACTGAGCTCACTGTAGAAACTAAGAAGCTATAAGGGAAACACCAATCTTCAAAGCAAGGACTGTGCTTTGACCATCTTCTCAGCGCTGGCATCTTGACCTCTGCAAAACTTCTGGAACTAGGGCAGGGGGCTTCTCACCAGCCAGTGCCCAACAGTCTAGATAGTTAATATTCCATACCTTATAGGAAGACTGCTACTATATAACTTCTTAACTAAATGTTATTGCAGCTTGTAGGGAAAGGGCACTCTGAAATGTTGGATTAGAACCTTGAAGTTTGGGTCACATACAATATATTTTCTAGAATTGATAACTAAGCAGAAAAACCTAAAATAAGAGCAACTCCTATATTCTGCTAGTCTCAAAACCTCTCAGGCCTCCTTGATAGCCATATTTTATCCTGAGAAGAGAGAAAGTAATATAAGACATCAACGACCACAATGCTCTGCCTTTTATGCCACAAAGTCTGCCTTTTATGGCACTTTTTTTCATCTGTAGCAATCAAAGACATTTGATTTTTCTTAAAACAGTTTTTTATTTGTCCTTTTAGAATACATGACAGTAGAGTATATTTTGACATATTATACATACATGCATTTTTAGAAGGAAAATAGTCTAGTTTCTTCTTGTTTTGGTTTTTAATGGCTGACTCTTTTCTGTAAATCATTGAATGAGAAAAACACTGGTTCATAATTCTACATGTAGAGAGGCACTGCTACAAGTGATCTTTGGAGAACAAGATTAGGAAAGTGGATGAAATAACACTCATGAACTCTGATATTAGCTAATGTACAAGTGAGCTATTTGCAAATTTCCATTACTGATTACAGATGGAAAAACTGTTTATCAAGTTTTTCCGAAGCCACTTTTGGGAAAGTAAATTGTGGTAGATACCAGGTGGCTGCTTGACACCTTATCTTTGGGCAATAATGAGATAACAATGGGAACGACATAACAATGGATCACAGCAGCAGCAAAATAGGGATATCTGATGCAAGAGCTGTAGTACTTCTTCATGTGTTCATGTGTCACCAACACAGAACTAAAGTTATATGTCTGTTCATTAAAGGATTTACTGCTCTTGAGCCTCTAGATAGCAGCTTTTCTGTTTCATTCAGTGTATGGTGCTGTGCCTAATAAATGTATATGGAGTGGGTTAAAGGACACATTTTGTATTAGAGATGTTTTATAGTAAAATTATTAAGAATAAATCACTCTCAGGTCTAAAGGGATAGGACTTAGTCGGTAGAAAATTGACACGTGTAGTACTTCATGAATTTTAAAAAAACTTTTTTTAGTTGTAGATGGACACAGTATCTTTATTTATTTATTTTTATGTGGTGCTGAGAATTGAACCCAGTGCCTCACGCATGCGAGGCAAACGCTCTACCACTGAGCTACAATCTCAGCCCCACTTCATGAATTTTTTAATATGAATTGCTATTAAATTTATTAAACTAGATTTCTCTTACACATAGTATAAAAACCAAGTGCATAACTAAAATGAAATTTGTCTTTGACATTTCAAGAGTGTCCCTGGCTTTATGCCTGGGGCTACCCAGTGGCCCCATATTGCTGAATGCACAACTTGTCACCAGCTTCTTTTTTTAAAGTTTCTACTGCCTGCTGGGTTCTATACTCTCCTGAGAAGCCTGAGTTACAGCTTTTCCTGGTTCCTTTGCAGTTAGGCCATGCCATCCCTACTCTTCCTGAGGGAGCAAGGCTTCCCTATGAACTTGACACTAGGACTCCTTCAAAAATGCATTGCAAACCGGGCGTGGTGGTGCACGCCTATAATCCTAGCACTTTGGGAGGCTGAGACAGGAAAATCCCAAGTTCAAAGCCAGCCTCAGCAACGGCAAGACGCAAAGCAACTCAGTGAGACCCTGTCTCTACATAAAACACAAAATAGGGCTAGGGATGTGGCTTAGTGTCAAGTACCCCTGAGTTCAATCCCTGGTACCAAAAAAAAAAAAAGTGCATTGCAGCCAGACCCATATCCTGAGTGTCTCTGTGTTCATAAAGAATGGGTAGAACTAATACCTTGGAGAGTGTAGAAACCAACTCATTTTGCCAAACAATAGCCCTCCAACCTCAGTCTCTTTGTTTCCCCTCCTTAGCCATCTGAAATCTGGCTTTCCTGAGGTTCCTTCTGTCTCCTTCAGGAGTGTGGGATAAGATCATGGTCTTTCTTTTCTCCAGTGGCAATTGCAGATCTCTTCTCATTTGCCTTTTCTTTTCCTTTTTCATGGCCTTGTTCTCCCCTGGTCTTTTTCATTCAATCCAAATTACCTATCAGTTCCTCACTCCTGTCCTTAGATGGCTTCCTGACCCTTTTCATCATGTAGATCTCTGACCACAACCTTCGACCTCCAGATCTTTTACTCAGTCACTTCCAGGCTACCTATTCTTTTTTATTTTGAAAAATATCTTGATTGGGGATACAGTAAACTGAATATATTTCACATGCACATTTTAAGAAGTTTTAACATATGTATATACCTGTGAAATTAATACTTCATCAGGATAATGAACGGAGGTATTACCCTCAAAAGTTTCCTTATCCCCATTGGTAACCCTTCTCTTTCACCCTTCCCTACTTCATCACTCAGTCTTTTTTTTTTCTTTAATTAATTTATTTAAATGCATTTCAAGTCATAGTACATATATATATATAGAACTCAATGTTTCCATTTCTCTGGTTGCAAACCAGATAGAGTCACACCATTTATGTCTTCATACATGCACCTAGGGTAGTGATGACCATCTCAATCAACCATCGTCACTACACCCCTTCCCTCCCCTCTCCTCCCCCCTGCCCCATCCAGAGTTCCTCCATTTCTCCTATGTTCCCCATTCCCACCCCCCTTATGTATCAACATCCACTAATCAGAGAGAACATTCGGCATTTGGGTTTTTGGGATTGGCTTACTTTACTTAGCATAATGCTTTCCAATTCCATCCATTTGCCTGCAAATGCCATAATTTTATTCTCTTTTATTGCTGAATAATATTCCATTGTGTATATGTACCACAGTTTCTTTATCCATTCATCTATTGAAGGACATCTGGGTTGCTTCCACAGTTTTGCAATTGTGAATTGCCCTGCTACAAACGTTGAAGTGGCTGCGTTACTGTAGTATGCTGTTTTTAAATCTTTAGGGTATAGGCCAAGGAGTGGAATAACTGGATCAAATGGTGGTTCAATTCCAAGTTTTTAAAGGAATCTCCATACTGCTTTCCAAATTGGTTGCACCAGTTTGCAGTCCCACCAGCAATGTTTGAGGGTGCCTTTTTCACCACATCCTCGCCAGCATTTATTGTTGCTGGTATTTTGGATAGCTGCCATTCTGACTGGGGTGAGATGAAATCTGAGAGTAGTTTTGATTTGCATTTCTCTAATGGCTAGAGACGTTGAACATTTCTTCATATATTTGTTTATTGATTGTATATCTTCTTCTGAGAGGTTTCTATTCAGCTCCTTAGCCCATTTATTGATTGGGTTTTTTTTTTGGTGTTAAGTTTTTTGAGTTCTTTATATATCCTGGAGATCAGTGCTCTATCTGATGTGCATGTGGCAAAAATTTGCTCCCAGAATGTAAGCTCTCTGTTCACCTTGTTGATAGTTTCTTTTGCTGAGAAGAAGCTTTTTAGTTTAAGTCCATCCCATTTACTGATTCTTGCTTTTATTTCTTGTGCTGTAGGAGTCTTGTTAAGGAATTTGGGGCCTAATCCAATGTGATGAAGATTTGGACCTACTTTCTCCTCAATTCGATGCAGGGTCTCTGGTCTAATTCCTAGGTCTTTGATCCACTTTGAGTTGAGTTTTGTGCATGGTGAGAGATAGGGGTTTAGTTTCATTTTACTGCATATGGATTTCCAGTTTTCCCAGCACCATTTGTTGAAAAGGCTATCTTTTCTCCAATTTATGTTTTTGGCACCTTTGTCTAGTATGAGATAGCTGTATTTCTGTGAATTACTCTCTGTGTCTTCTATTCTGTACCATTGGTCTACATGTCTCTTTTGATGCCAGTACCATGCCATTTTTGTTACTATAGCTTTGTAGTAAAGTTTAAGGTCTGGTATTGGGATGCCTCCTGCGTCACTCGTCTTGCTCAGGATTGCTTTGGCTATTATGGGTCTTATTTTTCCAAATGAATTTCATGATTGCCTTTTCTATTTCTATAAGAAAGGCCTTTGGGATTTTAATTGGGATTGCATTGAATCTGTATAGTGCTTTGTGTAGTATGGCCATTTTAATAATATTGATTCTGCCTATTAAAGAGCATGAGAGGTCTTTCCATCTTCTAAGATCTTCTTCAATTTCTTTCTTTAGTGTCTTGTAATTTTCATTGTAGAGGTCTTTTACCACTCTTGTTAGATTGATTCCCAAATATTTTATTTTTTTGGAGGCTATTGTGAATGGAGTAGTTTTCCTAATTTCTCTTTCAGAGGACTCGTTGCTAATATATAGAAATGCATTTGATTTATGTATATTGATTTTATATCCTGCAACTTTGCTGAATTCATTTATCAGTTCTAGAAGTTTTCTGGTGGAATTTTTTGGATCCTCTACGTATAGAATCATGTCGTCTGCGAATAATGATAGTTTGAGTTCTTCTTTTCCTCTTCGTATTCTTTTAATTTCTTTTGTCTGTCTAATTGCTCTGGCTAGAGTTTCAAGGATTATATTGAATAAGAGTGGTGAGAGAGGGCATCCCTGTCTTGTTCCCGTTTTTAGAGGGAATGCTTCCAATTTTTCTCCATTTAGGATGATGTTGGCCTTAGGCTTAGCATAGATTGCTTTACCAATGTTGAGGTATGTTCCTACTATCCCTAGTTTTTCTAGTGTTTTGAACATGAAAGGGTGCTGTATTTTGTCAAATGCTTTCTCTGCATCAATTGATAGAATCATATGATTCTTATCTTTAAGTCTATTGATGTGATGGATTACGTTTCTTGATTTCCGTATGTTGAACCAACCTTGCATCCCTGGAATGAACCCCACTTGATCATGGTGCACTAGTTTTTTAATATGCTTTTGTATGCGATTTGCCAAAATTTTATTGAGAATTTTTGCATCTATATTCATCAGGGATATTGGTCTGAAATTTTCCTTTTTTGACGTGTCTGTCTGGTTTTGGAATCAAGGTGATACTAGCCTCATAGAATGAGTTTGGAAGTGTTCCTTCCCTTTCTATTTCGTGGAATAATTTGAGGAGTATTGGAGTTAGTTCTTCTTTGTAGGTCTTGTAGAACTCGGCTGAGAATCCATCTGGTCCAGGCCTTTTCTTGGTTGGAAGGCTTTTGATGACATCTTCTATTTCCTTGCTTGTAATTGACCTGTTTAAGTCATGAATGTCCTTCTGGTTCAGTTTGGGTAGGTCATGTCTCTAGGAATTTGTCGTTGTCTTCAGGGTTTTCTATTTTACTGGAGTATAAGTTTTCAAAATAGTTCCTGATTATCCTCTGTATTTCAGCAGGGTTTGTTGTGATATTTCCTTTTTCATCACAAATTTTAGTAATTTGGGTTTTCTCTCCCCTTTTTGTTAGGGTGGCTAAAGGTTTGTCAATTTTGTTTATTTTTTCGAAGAACCAGCTTTTTGTTTTATCAATTTTTTGGATTGTTTCTTGAGTTTCAATTTCATTGATTTCAGCCCTGATTCTAATTATTTCCTGAATTCTACTTCTTTTGGTGTTACTTTGTTCTTCTTTTTCTAGGGCTTTGAGTTGTAGTGTCAAGTCATTGATTTGTTGACTTTTCCATCTTTGAATATATGAGCTTAATGCAATGAACTTTCCTCTTAGCACTGCCTTCATAGTGTCCCCGAGATTTTGGTATGTTTTATCAGAGTTCTCATTTACCTCCAAGAATTTTTTTTGTCTCTTCCCTGATGTCTTCTGTTACCCATGCATTGTTCAATAGCAAATTATTGAATCTCCAGGTGTTGTAGTGGCTTCTTTTTTTTAAACTGTCATTAATTCTAGTTTCAGTCCATATGGTCAGATAGAATGCAGGGTAGTATCTCTATTTTTTTGTATTTACTAAGACTTGGTTTGTAGCATAGCATATGATCTGTTTTGGAGAAGGATTCATGTGCTACTGAGAAAAAAGTGTGTTTGCTTGTTGAAGGATGGAATATTCTATATATATCCATTAAGTCTAGACCATTGATTATTCTATTAAGTCTTGTAGATTCTTTGTTTAGTTTTTGTTTGGAAGATCTATCCAGTGGTGAGAGAGATGTGTTAAAGTCACCCAATACTATTGTGTTGGGGTCTATTTGATTCTTGAATTTGAGAAGGGTTTGTTTGACAAACATGGCTGCCCCATTGTTTGGGGCATAGATATTTAAGATTGTTATGTCTTGTTGGTGTATGATTCCCTTAAGCAGTATGAAATGACCTTCTTTATCCCTTTTTACTAACTTTGGTTTGAAGTCCACTTTATCTGAAATGAGGATGGAAACTCCTGCTTGTTTATGCAGTCCATGTGAGTGATAGATTTTTTTCCATCCTTTCACCTTCAATCTGTGAGTATCTCTTTCTATGAGATGAGTCTCTTGGAGGCAGCATATTGTTGGGTCTTTTTTTAAAATCCAATCTGCCAGTCTGTGTCTTTTAATTGCTGAGTTTAGGCCATTGACATTCAATGTTATTATGGAGACATGATTTGTATTCCCAGTCATTTTGGTTTATTCTTAGTTTTTAACTTGACTGGGTTTCTCTTTTGATTGGCCTTTAGTGTAGCTCCTCCCTCTGCTGGTTTTCATTGGTGTTTTTCATTTCCTCCTCATGGAATATTTTACCAAGAATGTTCTGTAGTGACAGCTTTCTTGCTGTGAATTCTTTGAAGTTTTGTTTATCTTGGAAGGTTTTTATTTCATTATCAAACCTAAAACTTAATTTTGCTGGATATAAGATTCTTGGTTGGCATCCGCTGTCTTTTAGCGCTTGGTATATGCTGTTCCGTAACTTTCTTGCTCTCAGGGTCTGGGTTGAGAAGTCTGCAGTGATCCTAATTGGCTTTCCCCTATATGTAATCTGATTCCTTTCTTTCATGGCTTTTAAGATTCTCTCCTTATTCTGAATGTTAGGCATTTTCATTATGATGTGCCTTGGTGTAGATCTGTTGTGATTTTGTACATTAGTGTCCTGTAAGCCTCTTGTATTTGATTCTCCAATTCATTCTTCATATTTGGAAAGTTTTCTGATATTATTTCATTGAATAGGTTGCTCATTCCTTTGGTTTGGAATTCTGTGCCTTCCTCTATCCCGATAATTCTTAAGTTTGGTCTTTTAATGTTATCCCATAGTTCTTGGATGTTCTGTTCATGGTTTCTTACCATCTTCACTGTGTGGTCAACTCTATTCTCAAGGTTAAACATTTTGTCTTCAGTATCTGAGGTTCTGTCTTCCAGTGGTCTAATCTGTTGGTGATACTTTCTATTGAGTTTTTAATTTGGTTTATTGTTTCTTTTATTTCAAGGACTTCTGTTTGGCTCCTTTTCAGAATCTCTACCTCCTTATTGAACTGATCTTTTACTTCCTGTATTTGCCTATGTATCTCTTTATCAAAATGATCTTTTGCTGACTGGGCTTGCTCTCTTATATCATTCTTTAAGTCACAGAACATTTTAATTATGTACATCCTGAACTCCTGTTCTGTCATTTCTTCTGTTTTACTGACCATGGATTCTAATAATGTAGTATCTTGGTTTGTTTGAGGCACTTTCATCCCTTGTTTTTTCATGGTGTTTATGTGTCTTTCCTTCTAGCTCTGCTGATCGAAGGTGTTATAGTTTTTACTCCTATAGGTTATAGTTTCCCTGCAGGGTTTCAATACCTCTCCTTTAAAGGGGAGACCAATATTGATTGTTCTCAATACCAACAATATATAGTTTCAAACCAAGTAGCTCCTAATAGCTCCTATATACATTTGCAGTTTAGTCACAATATACAACACTTATGAGTTCCTTTAACATCTAGTATGTAAACAGTAGGTTTGCACAAGGGTCTATAGTTTCTGTTGGTGGGCTAGAGAAACTTGAGGGTGGGGTGTAGGATAGAATGTTAGGGTAGTAGGAAGTGAGGATATGGTTATTAGATCTTAGAAAGCATGAAAAAGGAATCCAAGAGAAGTTGGCTGTTAGTAGGAGCAAAAGAGAGTTGTGGAAGACCAGTAAGGAAGAAGAAAAGAGAGTACAGGTATCGAGGAGACATCATAGTAAGAAAAATGAAACATATGCAAGTGGGAGTTACAAGACTATATAATACCACTCTAGTATACTGATCAGAAATCCCAGTCTACTGTATCCTACTGCATAACAAATACTTGGTTTCACAACTGTTGGGGACTAAAGGTTGGAAAAGAGTGAGAGAGAAAAGAGGAAAGGAAAAAAAAGAAAGGAAAGAAGAAATGAGCAGAGAAATAAAACAAAAAGATTAAACAAAAGGAATATTAGGAGAGAAAGATAAAGGATAAAATTAAAAAATAAAAAAAGTCTCAATGTAAATACAGGTTTGCTTCCCTTCACCTCCAGTAGGTGGCGTTTTCCATTGCTTACTGGAATTTCCTCGGGTGAAGAATGTCCTAGGTGAGGTGAGGGTCTCACAAGGAAGCCATCTGCTTCAGCAACAGGGTGAAGTTCTGGGCCGTTGGTAGTTTTGGATGCAGTGGAGACACTGTTTCACGGTGTGCTGTGTTGAAGTAAAAGTTTATTCCCAGATGCTGTCCGGCGTTTCCTGGTGCAGGAAATTCTGCCCTGGTAAATGGAGATCCACAAAGAACCGTAGCCGGGGGTCCCACGCGGGAGACGTTTGTCCACAGGAGCAACTGCTAGGGGCCCTGCGTAGTTGGGTGGGCGCTGAGCCAGGAACTCTGTGTAGAAGCAGGCCCTGCCCACCCAGGGCAAATCCTGGACTCGAGCCCTGGGCTGGGGCCCTGCGCTGCAGCTGTGTTCTGCCGCTCGCCGCTGAAGTCACGCTGCTTGCGGCAATCGCTGCTGCCTGGTGGCGCACGTACACGTGCGAGTGAAATTCCTGTGGGGCATGATGAGCTGAAGGATGATATCACGAGGCTGGCTGGGAGATGGTATTTCCACTACTTCAGGCTCTGGTCCTGGAGAGACTAGCTCGGAGGAGTCCGGCTAGGCCGCCATCTTGGAACCCTATCACTTAGTCTTGAGTTAACCACTGATCTGCTTTTTGTTGCTATAGACTAACTTGCCTTTTCTAGAGTCTGATATACATAGTATCATACTGCATATACTCTTTTGTTTACATCTTTCACTTAGTATAATTATTTTGGTATTCACCTATTTTGTTGCATATATTAATAGTTTATTCTTATTTCTTATTCTATTGTGTGGTTATAGCATAATATGTTTATCTGTCCACTTGTTGATAGGCATTTGGGTTGTTCCTAGTATTTGGCAGTGACAAATATTAAGCTACTGTAAATATTTGTATACAAGTCTTTGTATAAATATATGCTTTCCTATCTCTTAGGAATGGAATGGCTGGATCATGTAAAGGCTTATATTTAACTGCCATACTGTTTTCCAAAGTGTGCCATTTTATATTCCCATCCTCAGTGTGACAGATCCAGTTAAAAGTACTTGGTATGGTCAATTTAAAAAAATTAGTAATATCTCCTTGACTATAGATCTTAAGCATCTTTTCATGGGTTTGCCATCTATATATTTTTGGTGGACCTGTATGTTCAAATCTACTGTCCATTTAAAAATTTTATTTCCTTAATATTAAATTTTGAGAGTACTTTACATATCCTGTATTCTTTATTAGATATATGTCTTGGAAATATTTTCTCCCTATCTTGCTTGTTTTGTTGTTTTAGTTCCTTAAATAATGTCTTTTGAAGAGTAAAGTTTTTAATTTTTGAAGAAATCCAATTTTGTTTTTCTTTTATGGATTGTGCTTTTGGTATTGTGTCTAGAGAATTTTTACTCAACCTGAAGTCACAAAGATCTCCTGTGGTTTTCTTCTAGCAGTTTTGTTATTATGTTTCACATTGATAGATTTTGAGCTAATTTTTGGTTAATTTAAAATTCCTGCTTCCCTTTATGTTTACTTAGTGTGTGCATCTTGTAGTGCTAGGAAGTTCTATGTCCTTGATCCACTAGCCACTTCCAACTGGCTTTGTGCACTAGCTTCCCAGAGGGAGTTTTTCCATTATCCTGACCCTTGTCTGGTGGTATGCTCCTTTGTTTTTTGGCTTGAGGCATGATATATAGAGGGAGTTTTTAAATAATTAAAATAAGAAGGGATTTTTGTACCTTTACAAACATTTCACCTTAAAATATCTTGAAAAGATTGATAGTTGGTCAAAAAGACATTGCTAGATCTCACAATTGAAAATAAGAAGCAAGTACATTTTGAAAATTTTGATGAGTTTGCTTTGATTAAATCCAGGAAAATAAAGTCATAATAATACATTATTTATTATAAATGAAATATTTAAACTAATGCTATGGATTTAAATATACTTGATTTTTATTTTTTGAATATTCTTTCAACTACTTTAATATTCTAGAAATATTAATCATTGGAATTCATAAAGGCCATGTATATAGGGGATACATGTTTTTTGTCTTACCTCAGACCTCCAGTTAAAGGATATTTTTGTTTAAGATACAAATAGGAATTAGCCATGCTAGACCCAAATAAGAGGGGGAAAAAGGGAGAGAGGATCTCATGAAAATATAAGGGAGAGCAGTGGAGTGAGGGAGGGTAATATAGCAAGAAGGGAGAAGGGATGAGAAAAGGGAGGAATGGTAGAATGAAATTGACCAAATTATGCTATGTGTATATATGAATATACCACAGTGAATTTCACCTTTATGTCTATCTGTAAAGCACCAATTTTAAAAGATCTATAAATAAGTAAAAGGAAAACTAGTACTAGAGGAGAGGGAACAGGGGTGAGGGAGGGCAAGAATTATGTCTAATTAATTAATTATATATAATAAAGAAAATATATAAATATATTTTTATATTAATTAAATATAATAAATTAAATATAATAAAGAAATTAATTAAATATAATTAATTAAATATAATAAAGAAAAAATTAGCCAATTGAAGTCCAAAATTCATACAATCAATCCAATTAGTTAAATTTTGTGTATTCATTTATTTATTCTTTCAGTTATTCACGAGTCAATTAAGTGGCAACCAGTAGGGCTAGTGAGACATGTAGAAGAGATGAGGGCCCCAATGTTAGTTGTTACAATGACAGTATGGCAGTTATTAAAGTTTCCTTCAGATTGCCTGTGGTTTTGTCCTGACTACCGAATTCCTGAAGAGTGTACATTTAGCAGTCAGACATATCTGATATCTACCAAGATTTGGCTTGTATTAATCCTTGAGATATTGACTCTATTTCATAGTGATTCATCTTTCTGATATAAATGTAATGGAATAAATGTGATTGGATATCTGATTTTAAAATATTGCACAAAACTTTTCATTAAGGGGATCTAAGTAATTTTTTTCTTAACATTTACAACTTGTTTAAATGAAAAGTTCTCTTCCCTGAGACTTCCAATATACTTCTGTTTTGAAAGTACCTTTCTTTTTTTTTTTTTTTTTTTTGTACCAGGGATTGAACTCAGGGGCACCTGACCACTGAGCCACATCCCCAGCCCCATTTTGTGTTTTTTGTAGAGACAGGGTCTCACTGAGCTGCTTAGCGCCTCGCCATCGCTGAGGCTGGCTTTGAACTCGCGATTCTCCTGTCTCAGCCTCCCTAAGTGCTGGGATTACAAGCGTGAGCCACCGCGCCCGGCTGAAAGTACCTTTCTTTTTTGAGGTTAGATTCTATTTTAGAGGCATTTAGATGGGGTTTCCATACTATGTCGGTCCTGGGGACATGAATGCATTTATGAGAATACTCAGTCATAAGTTTCCATTGAGAGACTTTTATCAGTACACCAGACTGCAGCGTGAAAGTGTTAGCTGTTGACTTTTGTAGTTATGAGTAAATCTTAATTCCACCCCCTTGACAGTGACCTAAGTGCTCTGCTAGAGGATTTATTGAAGGATTGAACCCCATAAACATGGTCTTCATTGACAGGAGAGAGACATACCATCCTGCATATTTGTAAAACGTTCTTGTAAAAATGTTTTGTGAGCAGTAGTTTGACATTATTTTTACCTTTAAAATAAAAAAAAAATTATTTTATGTATGACAAAGATGTTTGTACATATTACACTCTGGGTATTTGGATTACCTCAATATCAATCATTTTGACTCTTTTAAAAGAATTTTGAGGAGGTACGTACTTAAAGTACTTTTACCTTAACAACATCTTCCTTCTGTGACATTGCTTTGCTTCTCAAGAGTGTCCTTCTTCCTTATACTTTTGGGAAAGTTTACCCTTTTATCAAAAAGTACTTTTTTATTTCTAAAACTTATCTTTTAAAAATAGATCTTAAATATTCATTTGTAAACTATTTCTAATTCATTGTTTTAAACTTTCAGGCTCAACTTTAAAGAAGCTTCTACACACTGGAAATTCTATTAAGGTATTTCTTTTAGATGAAAATGTAATGACATTTTTCATTGCTCTTAAGTTTATTAATGCCACAAATTAACAATGGTCATTTTGAAAATGAAAGATCTTTACAAACCATTTTCTTATTTTTTATTTTTGAGAAATTATATGACAAATACTGTTTAGAAAAGTTTTTGTTCTTAACATTGTCACTTATCGTGAGGGACATTTTAAGTAGTATTAGGAAAAAGTGGCTTTGGTGTCCGAGTTTGGAGTTCTGAGTTTTAGTTGTGATTCTGTTGAGTACAGCTTAGGATCACGGTCAAATCAGTGACTGCTCTAGTTTTATCATCAGAAAAGAAAGGGCAATTGCTTTCTAAGCTTTATTGCTAACAACTGATTCTGTCTACCTCAGCAATATGGTTGTTAAAATTATGATTGTGACTGAATTAATTTTGCTAATTTTGTGAACTATTGTGGGTGGAGAGGAGCAGCAGAGAGAGCCTCGCTCTTAAATGTTTATCTGTTTGCAGTTGGTTGATCTTGTAATTTAGGATAAAGTTGGCTTATTTTTAAATGAATGTGTTTTTTATAATGACATAGACTATTTGATGCTGGGACAAGATGACTCTAAAACATGAATGGCAAAAGGCAGTCAGCCTGGCGTGAATTTTCACTTGTAGCTAATTAAGATGTGTGCATCCCTTTTAATAAGCTAATACATTTTTGGTTTTGTATCAGTTTAAATAACCACGGGCACTTTAAACTTGATATATTAACTTTCTCTTACATGTTGAAAAAGAGAAGCAATCTATTCCTAACCTCACTGTGGGTTCCATATTTGTCCCTCCCTCCCCACTTTTTAAGGAAATATAGTCAACTGTAATTAGATATAGTTAACTATAGTTAACATGAAAAATTGGAGACTTGTAGAATTTCACAGAAACTTTCCTCATGTTAAATATTATTCGATTTGGTGGACGTAGAGCTGCATCATTTTTGCCTGATGGCTGAATAATACGTATTCAACATTACCCCTCATTTTAGAGGAGAGGAGGAATAGTGTGGATAGACATGGAGGTTTGAGCAGAGCAGTGGTGGAGTCCAGGGGTATGTCTGGAAGTGTGCTGTGAATCCCCTCAGTTAATGTAGTAGCATTATTGCCAGCTAAGGTGTCTGTCTTGGTGTATTTTGACTTCTCTTGGGAATTGGTGAATCTTTCTCTCGTGTGTGTGTTCTCTTCTCCACTTTCTGGTTTTCCTGTAGAGCCTCGTGTTTGGCTTGTAACACTCTGGAGTTGGAGGTATCAGTCCCACCTTGAGTTAATTGAAAGGAGATCAGGCAGCCATTACAGTTGTCTGCATTTGGAGCTCATTACATCTTTCAGTTGCATCTGACACATTTTTGTTCTCATTTGCTTATTTATCTTCTTTTATTGACATCATCTTTTTCAACCATTGAGGAATGCAGAAAAGGGGGGAAGTCTTTTTTAATTCTAGGGATATGGTGAAGTTGGAAATGTAGATGAAGAAAAAGTATACATATACCTATCTTGATGTTTTTTCTGCCAGGGAATACTGACCATTCAGAGCACAATGAGGGGGTTAGAATAGAATATGGTCTTGAGGCAGGGTAGTAGGAGAGCTGCCCTGTCTGGTTGAGCCAGGTCTTCAGTTTCATTTAGCTCCTAATATTTATGATTTTTGAGAACATGATAAACAGGTGCATATCATAGTGACATTACAAAATTCTATTTAATGCACAGCATAAATTCTGAGAAAGATTATCTTTGTCATTGGTTTTCTGGATAATCAAGATTTGATGGTATGAACACTGTGGCCTTACATAATGAAATGCTGTTAATAGGAAATGGGAGCCAGGACCCCCTTTTGTGCCTTACATATGTTAATTCACTTAATCCTTATAACAGTCCTTTGTGGCAAAAACTATTATCATCCCTGTTGTACAGATGGACTAAGGCATGGAGAAGTTAAGTGGTTTCCTACAGGTCACAGCTAGAAACTGGCAGAGGCTAAATTTGAACCCAGGCCCTCTGGCCCCAGAACCCAAGCTCTTAATCTTTGTGCTGTATTGTAGCATCCTTGCTTACTTGCCATTTAGTGAAGAACTTGGTGCAATACTTTAACAGTGCCTTTAACTTCTAGTTTTCTTTAAGAATAATGATGCTACAGTGGATACATTTCTACAAATACATGTAAGTGTTTCATTTTTATTGCTTTTAATTTTGTCTTTAGATAAGATGTGAAGGAATCAGGTTGTTTCTTTTGTGGCTTCAAGCACTTCAGACAAACTGTGCAGAAGAACAGGTGCTGATTTTTGCATGCCTCGTGCCTGGTTTCCCAGCAGTCTTATCATCCAGGGGGCCCTGCACACTGGAGACACTCATCAATCCTAGCCCTAGTGTAGCTGATGGTAAGCACTGTCAGTAAATTTTACATACTGAAATTACTCTGGCACTTAAATTGAGGAATTCCTTGATTTTTCATTTTTTTGAGTATAAATTCTGATGAGGTCTAAAGAAGAATTATTCCCTGTAATTCACACTAGTTTCTTACAAACATTGACTCAAAAGACTTGGAGCCTATTTATATGAAATGATGCTAGGAGAAACTTATTGAAGGGATGGAAACAGGAATGGAAGGGAGGCACAGATGTTGGCAGTAACAGGAAGTAGATATACATGGTATGTCTGGAGTGTTTTTGTATCTGCTAATGAAATTTAAATCTGTCTTCCAAAACGACCGTCTATTGTTGTCATCACTATCATTTCATTAGTGGACATTCATCTTAATTTTCTATCTGTTTATTTTCATGTAGCATTTATAGAAGGACTGCAGTGGCCTCATCAGACCATTTGTGTCCTGTGAATTTTTAAGGAACTCACCTATTAGGGCCATTGATTTATTACTCCATATCACTTTATTGCCTGATGACTAGCATGATTTGGGGCTGACCATAGCAGAATTTGAAAGGGAAAGAATGGCCCAGTGGGAGACGTGGCTCTGTGGACATCTGGCCTGTGTTTCTAAGGCCTTCATCCACAATGGCTTAGAGTTCAGTATAAACAGTTCTAATGGCTGGATAGATGTATTTTAATATAGATCATTTTTTAAAACTCTAAACCCTATTTAAAATTTAACTTTGGTGAAAGAGCTCTCATTATTTTCTACCCTGCAGCAAAAATATTTCCAGAAGAAATCACTCCACTCCTGCCAGCCATATCAGGGGAGAAGATTGCTGAGGACCAAACCTGCTTTTTTCTTCAAATACTGTTGAAGTATATGGTTATTCAGGTCAGAGAAAAATTATAGCTATTTCAGTGCTGGGCTTATTCTCAGTAGGAGGGAGAATATATTGCCTCTTGTCTTTCTGTGTGTCCATTTTTTTTTCTTTTTTTTTTTAAAGGTGATTTTATGTGATATTTCACTAAACACTGAGTATGTACCATTGCTAGGTCACTTCAGCAAGACCAGAATTTGTACAATTTTATATGATTTCTTCAGACAATTTTTCCTTCTTTATATCTTTCCCACCCCTCATGTCTATGCCAGCAAGACAGAGTGGAGGAGAAAGCAGGACCAGAGGCTGAACCAGGAGTAGGCAGAGCACACTGGGAGATCTGCAGAAAAACACATGTAGTGAGCTCATACTGCTATTAGTACTTCTCACATGTTCCTTTTTTTAGATTACCCATGTAATATAGAACTGAAATCATTAGCTTATGATTTTAATACCTGATTTGTGTCACTTGATCTATATTTTCAAACATCTGATTATTTTTTCTCAGTGAACATTTCTCATGTTCCTGAGTTCCTCCTGAGCTTCAGAGCCAGGTTTGTTGAAGTCATCATATTTGCCACATCCTCTTCCTTGCCTAGTATTCCTTTGACACCTACTATTGCCTACCTTCTGCCCAGGCCCCAGATCAGGATGGAGTCTAGTGGTCCATGAAGGGGAAGATCACTCTTCATAATTTACTGTGCTCATTCTTGGAGGTGATTTGTCGTGACTACCCCTTCTTAATGAGCTTCTCTCCTTGTGATGCTTGTAATGTTTTCTTCTTGCCTTTTTTCTCTCCTTACTTCTTTCCAGTTTTCTTTAGGTAGCTGGTTTTTTTTTTTTTCTCCATCTTTTAAGATTCAGTTCTTGGTGCCCTTTCTGATTGTTCAGTCTTTCTGGGCAATCCTGATCCCTACCTCCACCCCAATTTCATTTAGCCAGCACCAGAAACCCAGGACTTTAGAATCTTGAGAGCCTGATCATGGCATTTTGTTATCTTCTGGAAGCTCTGTGTAACTCATGCCTCTTCTATGAGGAACTCAAATACTGTCTGTTCAGAAGTGTTAGAGCATTGTGTGTAAGCTGGAAAATCAGCACAGGTATCTAAAACTCGATGTTTTGGGGGCCTAGGTTCTCATTCTAGATGTGTCATTAATGAATTGTGCAACCTCAGATAAGTCATATAGTCCCCAGGACCAGAGGAGAATGGCATAAGGGTAAGGTTTGTCTGCACTAACTGAAACCACTAATTGTGTGTAGGGTTTTGTGTGCGTGACTGTACCTCTTCTCGCCTTCCATCCTGACTGTTGGGGTGACTCTTCAGAGCTTCCAACAGTTCATGGACACTGAGCCCCTCTGCCCCAGAGACAGCTTTCATCCCTTTACCTCAGATACTACACAGATATTGTCATTATCTAAGTGGGATTGTCATGAAAGAAGCTGGTAAGCACTGCTTTGGTCTAATAAGTAATAAAAATCAGTGGTAGATCCTCTATAAAGACCCCCTCTCTGCTGTCTTGCCCTCAGTAGTATGGTGGTGACTGCACCATACTGTGATAGTCTGGCCTCCAGACTGCTGGGGCAGTATTGCCAGTTACTAGACTGTTTTCGAATGCTCACGCCGTGCGTTCACAGTGTTGGATTTTAAGGTTCATAATATGACCTCAACACTGCGAAAGCTTTAAACTTAGCCCATAGCTAGACTGGCAGGCTTAATTTATCTTAGCCTGTTAATTGCTTTTAAAAATAAGAATGTTCTTTCTAAGATTCCATAGATTTTTGCCTTTCATTATTGATTTTATGTTTAGGTCATATTGGATGAAGTCATTATAAATGGCCTTTTTTGAGTTTAGGGAAAAAGTACCTGATCATTTCTCACTAAATCTTTTAAAGACACAAGGAATGTTTAATCATTACAAAGAGCACACGGGAAAAAAATATGGGCATTATAAAGTAAAGCAAGTTTGGAAACATATAATACCTATTTTTTTAAAAATCCTGTCATCTTTTGAACTGTGTTAAAATTTAATTTTATTATATGATTGTCAATATTATTTATCCTTTTTTTAATTTATGAAAAGAATTTTAATCAAAACAGCATTTCATTTTGTATATGTTAATTTGAAATGTAAATATACATATTTTCTTTTTCACATATTATCCAAAGGCTGCAAGCTTGGAGTGGAAGAATAAGGAGAATCAAGATACTGGTTTTAAATTTCTTTTTACATTGTTTCGAAGGTATTATCTTCCTCATTTATTTCCATCATTTACTAAGTTAACAAATATCTACAAACCTGTACTTGGTAAGTACTGTTTGACCTGTGTATAGGCAACATTCATAGGAAAGCTAATATAGTCTCTTTCATAGTGACTTTTTGATTTTAATTATGTATACTAAGATATACTTCATCTCCCAGCAATAATGGGAACCGTGACTCCTATGTAAAACACATCATGAACTGTCTCTCCCTTTGGAGGTAACCCACGTTTTTCCTTGTATTTCTTGCTTTATCCCCAAAGCCTCTTACTTTGAAGATGCCTGGCATTCTCTCTTGATTGTGTTTCTTACTTTATCCCAAGGGATGTCTCTCCCTTGAAATAGCCTTCATTCTCCCTTAAATATATATGTGCTTTCCTAAATAAATCTGTCTCTGAAAAAAAAGTTTCACGATATATATATTTTTTTTGGTACTGGAGATTGAACTCAGGGGCACTGAACCACTGAGCCACATCCCCAACCCTATTTTGTGTTTTATGTAGAGACAGGGTCTCACTGAGTTGCTTAGCGCCTCGCTGTTGCTGAAGCTGGCTTTGAACTTGCGATTTTCCTGTCTCAGCCTCCCTAAGTTCTGGTCATGATATTTTTTGTGTAAATCATATTTTTCATCTCTTAATGTAATAAGATTGCATTCCCAAAGTCTCCTCTTATGGGTAGTAGGTTATGGTACCCTAGAACTTGCTCAGTGACCAGACAGGACAGCCCAGAGCACACAGCTGCTCATAGTATGCCTTTTTGTGCTGGGTCTTTTATCCAGCAGATACTACTGACAGTTGCTTGTGGAGGACAGATGTTTGGGTGGGTGATGGATAATCTAGGAACAGCAAGCCCTGCCTTGGTTGGGGGTGGGGGATAGGAAACATAAGGCAATTTCTAACTTAGCACCTAAAGTTTTTCTTCCATAAAAAATGAGGATTCACAGGACAGAAGCATCCCTTAGAGTGGTGAAAGTGGGGGACAAATCTTCCTCTCATTATCTGAGGCAAAATTAGTTCAAATGAATAGTCAAGACAGCTCTGGAGGAGAAAAGATCATTAAGAGCATTACTCCAACTGGGGGACATGACCAACTAATTCAGTTGTCTTTGCTGTGCATGCTTATCTGTGTGCATACACACACACACACACACACATGCATGCATATGCACATAGTCAGGCACAGGGAGAGTAGCTGAAGCTTGGTTTATTTGGAAAGATACAAAAATATTGATTTTTAGACATACTAGGGCTCTATTTTGTTAGCTATGTTATATGTGGATTTTAAAAAATTTCCTGATTTTCTCTTTAGTTTATATCCATAGTACATTGTTAGTATTACTAGGTTGAAAGTTATTTATTGAAAATATTTTTTCTACTTCATTCAAGTACTCCAGGAGTACAAAAATTAGTTAATATAGAGATTTGGATTTATGGCAAGAAATATATTAATTCTAGTACCATATATTTTTCATATTGATGATGGAATTTAAAGAATGAGAAATGGACCTCTTTGTTAATTCTTTGGAAGATATGGCGTCTGATATCTCAAAGATGAAATGTTCTGAATTCTTAGACATAAAATATATTATGTGGGTTCTGTTTCCTTTGATTCATCCAAAGGGAAAAGGATAGAAAGACTTAAGTTCAGTAGATTTAATCAGTGCTGTGTTGGATATTGAAATACCTAAAATGATTTTCTTCTAAAGTTCATACATACTTTTAACATGTTACAATCTGAAAATGAGATTAAATTAGGTATAGCATATGTGAACAGATTGTATTATAGTCCCAGATAATTTCTCAAATTTGTTAAAAAGAGCTATTAGCTGAATTTTTCCATAGCTGTGTATAAACAATAACAATAACAGCCACCTCTTCTTGGTCAGATTGCAAGACAATCAGCAATGAGCCTGCAAAAAGGTGCTATTTCTGCTTCTTCATTCTTCGTTGCTATTCAGACAACTAACCTAATCAATACTGTGTTCTTCTTTTTCTGCCAGACATCCCCCATTTGAGACCAAAGCCAGTATACATTACTACAACTCGAGATAATGAAAACATTTACAGTACAAAAATTCCATACATGGCAGCTCGTGTGATTTTTATTAAGTGGATTGTAACTTTCTTTTTGGAAAAAAAATATCTAACTGCAACACAAAACACTAAAAATGGAGTTGATGTATTGCCGAAAATCATTCAGGTATGCCAATCAAAATACATAACCCAAGTAATTGATTATTAGAATTCTTATGCTTGCAGGTTTTTGGATTATTGTCCCACCCTGTCTATAATGTTAGGATTTCTGAGGGAGTCAGAAACACTTGCTATGTGTTATTGAAATTGCCATAACAAGGCAATCTCAATGGCGAGGAAAGCATTCTGAGAAGATAGCTGTTGTGTGTACTCTCCTGACTCTTCTTCATTCCTACTCCTTTACTCAAGTTTCTGTGACCTCTTAGCATGAGCACAGTGGGTGGGCCATCTTGCCTTCACCAATCACCAGCACCTGGAAGGCTCTCAGGACATGTACCGGAAGCTCATGTTGTCAAGTGCTCATTGCATATCAGGGGAGAAAATGAACCAGCAGCTCCGGATTCCAGGATGGTTATTGTGCTACAATAAGATTACTAGAAGAGAAGAATACCTCTGCCCAAGGCCTTCCAAAAAGACCTAGTGTGGGATCTGCTTTTTCTCTTGGCCTTGGTCAGAAACAGATGGGGGCTTTTCCAGGCTGAGTTGTTTGGGGATTGTGTGCTTGGTAGAACACTACCACTTAGAGGTCAGAGTGTAGTCCCTTCACTGAGGGGGTCATGGTTTTGTGTACTTTGTTGTTTGGTGTCCCCAAAAACAGGGACAGTAAATGTGGTACACTAATTTTAGGTTTGCTGCTGCTGTGGAGTTTCCAGAAGTATGACCTGGGTTTCATCTGGGACCACACAAACTTGAGGAGGCAGATAAGTGGCTCATATGCTACAAGGTCATAGGGTTTTGATGGAAGGACATGAAATCCAATGGAGCATATGGCTCCATTGAAGAGGACTCACTAAAGAGCTAGAGGAGAAGTTCATTGTCAAAAGAGTCTGAGAGAGAAACAGTTACAATAAAAACAGCAAAGGCTTGCTGAAAGAAAGTTTAAAAAAATGAAAATGGAAATGATCACTACCAAGAACAAAATTGGCTTTCTGAAGAAATATCCTACAACATTGAATAAAAGTTTAGACAGAAATCAGAAATGAATAAATAAAACCTGAGGGAAGGTCCAGACCTACCTTTAAAAAAAATGTAAGCAGAAGGAGAAAAGAATGAGGAGTAATAATTGAACAAATAAGAGAAGTACACTTGAGGTGAAAAAAAGACATGTCTCAGACATGTCTCTAAGGACCTTTGAATTCCAGGAGAAATGACTGAAACAGACTGTCATGGAATAAGAAAAAATTATACAGGCTTCCAGATGGAAACCAGAGGTCACTTAAAGGAATGAAATGGAGATTAGTGTTCAATGTCTAATCAAATGTGCACCCCTGAAAGCTGGAAGAACACCCATGTTTCTCTGCTCTGTCACTGAAAGGATCATCAGTCAGGATCAGAGAAAGATATTTAATAAATATGGTGTTGGCATAAGTGCTTAGAACCTTGCCTCTTAATATATACCTATGCAAATGTCAGATTGATTGAAGGTGTACAATAAAAGCCAGATAACAATCCTCTTGAACAAGGGATTAAGGAGAAAGTCTAGGGAAATGTATAAAATTGGGGACTAATAGACTACCTTAAATAGAAATAACACTTAGATGTTACAGAAGAAATCAAGTTTGAATTTATTTTAAAAATAGAGAAAGATTTATATCTCAGAAGATAACATAAAACCAAATTCAAGCAATAGCCTGTTAAGTAACAACAATCTGTTAAATGAATTAATACATCCATAAAGACAAATACAATTGAGAATGGACAAAGGAGAAGAAAGGGCAGCTTGGGGAAGAGGGAATTCAGTGGCCCTGAATTTCATCATTAGTCAGGGAAGTGCCATTAGTTCTGAATCAGAATGAGATATCTTTATTTACTTATAAGGAGACAAAAATCTCTATGAAGTTATATATATATATAAAAACTCAGTTACACCCTTTGGTATGTTCTACCTGATGTGATTGTCACTGATTAAAAATCTCAAAAACCTTTCCTCTCCACCATCAAAAGATTGTAAAGCCATCACCTGTATTTAGTCAAAATAACTTGCTTATTCTTGAAAACTGTATAGAAGGAGATAGGAATAACAGCAAATTAACCACTGCTTCAGGGTTTTGATTTTTTTCCCCCTTGGTTGACTCTTTGCAATTATAAATCATCTACTTTTTTTAAAAAAATATACCTTTATTCTAATTATTTATTTTTATGTGGTGCTGAGGATCAAACCCAGTGTCTCACACGTGCTAAGCGAGCACTTTACCTCTGAGCTACAACCTCAGCCCCGTTTTTTTAATGTCTTAAGAGTTGAACTTCCTGAATGAATTAGGAGGGTTCCATCATCTTAACAGAAGAAGGTACCACAACCCAGCTGTCTTAAACATAAAAGAAATATTTTAATTCTATTAAAAAGAAGTGTGTGTGAGACTGACTAGAATATGGCTAACTCATGCTTTCTCACTGATTCTCTGTGGTTTTTCTCTTCTCCATTCTGCTTTCCCCCTCCAGTTGTTTTGTCCACAGCTTCCTCCATGATTGTAAGACAGTTGCCTGCAGCTGGGACACTACTCTTTTGTTCATATTTAGAGGCAGTCTAGGCACATTGAGTCTTTTCTTTTTGTCTGGGTAGAACATTTTAATTCACCTGCCCTGTAACAATAATGCTGATTGGATTAAAGCTGGCTCAGTAAATGGGCCAGGAAATGCCATGATTGGCTTCTATGAAATTAATGCTTTTTGATACTTTGGGCTCAGTTTCCTTTAAGTCTCTGGGCCTCATGGAAGGAGACATACAGAGCCTGGAGGCTCTGTTAGGGAGTGGGATGGGTGCCAGCAAATAGCCCCCATACTCCCCATGCCACCATACCTTGTCGATGGTTAAATCACAGGAAAAGACCCGTCACTATTCCTCACAGTGAGTTGTTATATTAGTTTCCTATTGCCAGTGTAGCAAACAACCACAAGTTTAATGGTTTAGAACAATACCAGTTTATTATTTTATGGTTCTGGAGGTCAGAAATTCAAAAGTGGTGCCAGGTGTTATAAGGCCTGTGTTTCTTTTGGAGCCCTAGGGAAGATTCTTGTTTCTTTGACCTGACCATTTTCTAGAAGCTGCTGCATTCCTTGGCACACCGCCCTGCATCATATCACTTTTCCTCCCCCCATTTTTGTCATCACATCATCTCCTTTGTCTCTGGTCCTGCTTCTCTCTTATAAGGACCTTTGATTACATCAGGGCAATTTGGATAATCCAAGATAATCTCCCAATCCCCACCTTCTTAATTTAGTCACATCTGCTGGATCCCTTTTGCCATGTAAGATCCTTCAGTCACAGATTCTAAGTATTGAGAAATGGATATCTTTGGGAGGGGGGCAGATGTTATTCAGCCCACCTCTATTTTCTCCTGTATTCCCTTCTCTGCCCTGTAGTATTGTTTCCCACCTCATCCCACTTGTCTGTTGAGTTCCACTTTAAGAGAATAAGTAGCAGTTTAAACAATGCAGTACTAAACCCTAGAAATGGGGTTGCAGAAGTAAAGCACATTGTACTTATCTCCTGAAGTTTTTGTTTGGAATTTAAAACTTCATATTGTTTTACCCATCTCTTGAAAATTATTCTCTGGTGATTGTAAACCTCTTTTCAAACAGTATACTGCTCTTTTAAAAGATGTTTCAAACAGAATTTTAAGTACTGCTTCAAAATAGTTTATGTTTTTGCCACTTTTTTAAAGGTGATATATGAGGTGTTCTTATTTTTGTTATGAGGTTACTTTTGTCTTGATCTATAACTAATACCTTTGACAGCATTTTTCATCAGAGAAGGAAAAAAATCAGTGTACCTTCTAGACTCCACTAACTTACTCCTAGGCAAATATGGTTTAACAAATTTTCTTGTTCAGTGGCATTATTTGTGGGAGAGCAAAAATTCAGTCACTTGTATATCCCTTACTATTTTGTAGCAATAGTAAACTTATTTTTCAAATCTGAAGTTTCTTGGTGCATCATTTCAGCTAGAAATGTTTTTAGTGAAGTATTATTTATTTCTTAGCTACTCATTTTTATATGAGATAGAAGTACTGATGATTTTAAAAAATCATCAGATCAGGCAACATTTCAGCAACAGCTGCTTTTTATCAGTTCTAGATGCACAGTAGTTAAGCATTGAAGTCCTAAAAGCCTATCAAGGAATGAAAAAGAAAGTTTGATATGGCAAGACGGTTGATCATATTTACTTATATGAGTTCTTTAGTTACACTAATAAAATACCACTTTTACCAAGTCTGAGCCAATCCTTTATAATGACCTATGGACTATGGATTTCCTGAAACTGTTGTATTTCTTGGAATGAGTGGTTAGAAAAAGTGAATCACACAAACTGACAAGTCTACAGGAATTTTTACATTTGTTTGTTTACTATTGCTCTAGTATTTTCTGTTGCTTTTAAACTCTACAAAGGCTTCCCATAAGCATGTAGGCAAATCAAGTCAGGGATTGAGTGGTATTGGCGTTGCCAGCAGAAAGCTTTCTGCATCCTCCTGTTTAATATTCAGTGGGTGTTCTTAGCCTGCTGGGGGTTGAAAGGATACCAGGGTGGCAGGGAGGGTTGAGAGGAAGGAAATAAGTGGTAACCTATATCATGTAATGTCCTGAGCCCTGGCAGTGCTGGCCTGGCCCAAATAGATGGTTGATTTGTTGATTAAAGTTTCTTTTCATGCCAAACAAGTAAAAGTCATCTTTGCATAGGCCATGAGAATGAACTATATGAAATAACAATTGAGAATCCTAGCTCGATTCTAGTGGGTGGAAAATGAACTCTCTTTGGGGCTAATTCTATTTGTGCTTATGTTAATCTTTGTAAAAAGGGCAAGAAATGAGTAGAGTTGGATATTCAGTTTGTCTTCAGCCTTACCACTTACTATAATTATGAATGTCAAAACATATAGATGGTTTTGGAAAGTAGCTTTATAGCAGGAATGTGGACTATGCAAGGCTAAGAAAAGCATTTTATTAAGAGAAATAGTTTTTGTGTTATGGCATAATGAGAAATCTATCTATGCTATCATTCTGTTTCATTTGATAGAGCTTATTTTTAAATGATTTAGTACCTTTACATATAATTCTCTAGGAACATTTTAAAAAATTTATCATAATGACATGTTACAAATCACCTCAAAATTTAGTAGCTTAAACAACAACCATTTTATCCTATTGTTTCACATTTTGGGTCAGGAATTGGGGTAGTATATGGCTGGGCAATTTCTGTGAATTTCATCTAGCATTAACTGGGGTCACTGGGTGGAAATCTTTAGCTGAAAGCTGGCTGGTCTGGAGGATCCAAGATGACTTCATTCATATGCCTGTTACTTCAGTTGGGCTAGTTGGAAGGAAAATTGGGTTCGTTTGGGACTCCTTTACATCTTGACTAGCAAGGTAATTGAAATCTTTACCTTCTTGGGGCTCCAAGAGCAAAATCTTTCAAGAGATGGAAAATGTAACTTAGCCTCCTGGGCCTGAGTGACACTAGCACAGGTCTCTTTTACTCTTTCCACTGGTGAAAGGCATAATGCAGTTTAGTAAAGGGAAGGAGCCACAGAGTATATGTTGAGGGTGGAGACCTAATGTAATGATAATACAAATTCATTTGCACATTGGACTGTTCGCCTCTCTACAGAAAGAAATGTGCAGTAATCTTTAATTTGCTACACATGTACATGTTGCTTTCTTTTTAGACTGTGGGGCAAATAGCAGTTATCAGTCAAAAAGCCATGGGTTTTTGAACCATAAGAGACATTAGTCCTAATCTAAGATTATTCCATGATCTACAGATTTTTTCAAAAAAAAATTTTTTAAAATTGGTAGGGAGTGGTGTACATACCTATAGTCCCAGTTACTTGGGAGGCTAAAGTGGGATGATCGCTTGATTCCAGAAATTTGAGATCAGCGTGGGCAACATAACAAGACCCTCTGTCAGGAAGGAAGGACAGGAGGAGTGGAGGAAAAGGGCAGGGAAGAAGGAAGTTCAAATGAAGTTAAGTAACTTCTCTTAGCAACTTACAAGTAGAAATCCATAGAAGCAAGTCTTCTGACACTTTTCCTGGATCTCTTTCCATAGCACAGTCATCTCATCCTTGGGTTATTCTAACTGAAGCTTCCAATAAAAAAAGGAATAAAATGTGTAGAATTTTATTTTTCCTTGGAACACAGTAGATCCTTTAAAAAGATGAAAGAATTTCAACAGGGCAGTATATCACAGTGTGATATAGGTAGGGTCTTTGATAAGGCTTAATAACTAAGGCTTAGTAACTAAGGTATGAATAGAAAAATTGCTATAAACATTAACCTTCCACTAATTTACCCTAGAGATTATTATTGGGTATTGTTTTGTTTTCATACTGTCATAGTAGTTATGAAGTTACTGTTTTATAGTATTCATGGCTTACCATGTCTTGTAAAAAATATTCCCAGTATGTAAAATTTTAGTGGCATTTGGATTATATATTTATGACTTTTAAAATTAATAATATTGCTTACAAAGATGAAGTAAAATTATACCTACTTATGTTTGAAGGATACCTTTCATTCTATGGAGAAATCAGAGCAAAAATCAATATTAAACTTTGTAAATCATCACATGAATTACTTTATTTCTTTGTGCTCCTATTGTTTTCTCAATACTTAAAATTTTATAAGCATTTCAGTTAAATTTGACCTGAGATTCTGAGGATAAAACTCAGATGAAGACTCTTTTCCATAAAATAGCCTTTACAGATCATGCACTCCTCCATCAAGGTGCCGCTTAGGCTTATGAGTCACATGATGCCTCCCAGTCTTGTTGCTGTAAAAACTCCCTTGCATGTTCAAATTTCTGTAACCATAGAGTAAATGCTGATGTCTGGAGACCTAACATGATAATACACACATATTTGCACATTAATTTATTCTGTGATTTTATAAATGCAAATTAAACTTTTTAGATGATAAAATTTTACAGCCCTCTTCCCTGAAATAACTTAGTAGTTTTCTTATTAAAATACCTGAATTGAGGAATAATTAGCTGGTTAATTAGAAAAATGGGTAACTATAGGTTCCAGAGCATGTGCTTCAAGCAGTGATTTAACTAGTTTTTGCCTTACTGTGCCCTGTGAAAGTTGTTGGTAACCATACTGTTTTAAAACGAGGCAAGACCTGAGGTGAGGGGCATATCTCAGTAGCCAAGCCCATTCTTAGCATGCAGGATGCTCTGGGTTTAATACCAAGCACCAATAAAAACAACAACAACAAAAAAGTCTCAAGTTTTGCTAGATGCTTTGAGTAGGGATATGGATCACTGAGAAATGTAATGACTTTCTTCCAGACTGTTGGTGGTGGTGCAGTGCAAGAGAGGGTGCCAGAGTTGGATAGCAATGGGCCTACAGAGCAGGAAAAAAACCATTCTAACAGTAGCACCTTGTCTGACCGAAGACTCAGCAACACCAGCCTTTGTAGCATTGAAGAAGAGTACCGAACAGTGTATGAAATGGTGCAGCGGATTCTCCTGTCAACACGTGGTTATGTCAATTTTGTGAATGAAGTATTTCGCCAGGTTAGTGTGTATTTATGTGTTTATGCATATGTTACCATACTGAAGAAATTTTTGTTCTTGTTTGTGTTAGCCAGCTTTCTATTACTCTAGAAAATACCTGAGATAAATAAATTTGAAAAGACCAAAGGCTTATTTTAGCTTATAGTTTTGGAGGTGTTAGTCCATGACCAGTTGGCTCTCTCACTTTGCCCTGTGGCAGCACAGTACACGATGACAAGAGCAGGAAGCAGAGGAGTCCTGTTCACCCCATGGCTGGATGTGAAAAACAGAGAAAGAGGAAGAGTCCAGGATCCCATAATCCCTTTTGTAGGTATAACCCTAGTGACCTAAAATCTTCCTCCAAGGCCCACCTCCTGAAGAGTTTCTACCACCTCCCCATAGTGCCAAGCTGCAGACCAATCTTTTAATAAATGCCTTTGGAAGACATTCCAAATCCAAATTGTTCTTTTACTTATAACATTCCAGGAAATGCTATTGATGAGTTGGGCTGAATTATAGAACTCAGTAATGATCCCCGAAATCCTACTTTTTGTAATCCACAAAAAGGTTTTTTTGTGACTTTTTAAAAGTTTTGGTTTTGAAACATTCCTTCATAAGAAAGGGAAATTTAACCAATATATTAATGTTTCCATAGCAAACTAAATAAACTCAGAGGTACGTGGACAGAAAGCTATGCTTGAGTGCCCAGAAACAAGTGGATCTAGCAATAAAGAGGCTGGTTTATTCCCAGGACCTCAGGGAGCTCTCTGACACACCTGTGGTCCTGTAAAATGCTGTACTTTCCTGAGAAAGGAAAAGTACACATGAGAAGTATTTATGGCACAAGAGAAAAAGCTGGATGGGGAGGGGAATAAAAGGAGAGAAAGGAGCGCCGAGGCCGAGGCTCAGACATGAAATAGAAACTGTGATAGATGGAAATGTGCAGGGAAGAGAAGTGTAAACAAGAAAAGAGGTGCAAACAAGGGAAAGAGAAGAAATTAGCAGCCACAAGGGACATCAGAGTTTGTACCCCCTGGGGTGCGGGGGCACACTGAGCAATGTCTGGAGACTATTTTGATCATGTAGCTGGGGAAGGGGTGGTACTGACATCAAATGGGTAGCAGTCAGGATGTTGTTAAACATTCTGCAATGCACAGAACAGTCCCCATTCTCATCTCCACCATGACAGAGAACTATTCAGCCCAACATGGCAGTAGTGCTTTTGTGGAGAAATTCTAAGCTAGAGCCCTCTGACAGAGTAAGCAAAATTCTCCACATGGGTTTTAAATTGCATTTATTGCTCTTTCTTGGTTAATGATGATGATTTTTCTTGTACAGAAGACAAAATATGATTTCTTTCATAATAATTTGTTTTTCAATTTTAAATAAAGATATTCAGAAACTTTTTAAACCTAAAGGATATTAAAGTTTAAAATAGACATTCGAGAAATGTACACTCTCAGTTGGAGATAAGATATGTGCATATACTGTAGAGAATAGTGTGAGATGGTGGAAGATCAGATGTTCCCTCGTGATATGAGAATAAAGGCAGACAGGGAGGCTTGTGGAATGGGCAAAAGGACCAGGAGGTGCAAGTCACCTGATACAGGATGGTTCAGCCAGTTGAAGGTAGTAGAAATAGTAATTAAAGAAAGATGAGATTCAGTAATGTTCAGGGAAGCCTCCTTCTCTGCTACCCCCAGTGGGAAAGACAGGCAGTGGTAGAGTGCTTACGTGTGAGCAATTATGGTCACTGGGTGGTTCTACTGGAAACCGTTCTTCTAACTAGAGGTTTTCATTTAGAAAAAAACTGTTGTTCCCCTTTGTATAGGTCATGAAATCAACTTGATGAGTCAAATCTAGTATTATTTTTTAAATAACAAAACAATGAAATAGAAGAGAGCAAAACATTTCACAGTGAACTTCATGTTATAAGGATTAGTATTTCTCTGTGGAACTTCTGATTTATTTATGTAATACTCTGTATATATCCTATAACATTCCTTGCTTAGGTAGTGATCTGAATAGTTTGAAGCACTGCTCTAAAGGACGTTTATTCATGGGGTTGTTTGTATATTGGTTTTATTTTAAAGAACAATTTTATTAAAAATATGTTCATTAGATAAACAGTCTATAATTATGGAAGAAAAAGAAAAAGCAAATTGCTGAAAACACCACCATCTAAGTGACCATCACTAATGTTAGAAGAACATCATTCTAAGTATTTCGGTATATGTATGTGTGTTTACTGACCTGGCTAGCTGAATAGATGAGACACCTGCAGAGAGCAGCTGGATAAGAAAGGATGTAAGCAGACAGAAAGCAGGCTGGCAGATGGGCAGGAGGGTGTCAGGTGACCTGAAAGACATAAACACACCAGAAGTCATGCATAGAAGATCAGACAGGTAAGTGTAAATAGTCCAACTGGAGTTAGAGAGATGAAATTAAACAGGTCAGTGGGGAAGTGCAGATAGAGATACAAAAAGGCAAGCAAGTGCAAATAGGTAGGCAAGCAGAGAAGATATGGGCAGGCAGCCATGGGAATGACAGGTAAAAGTAGAACAGGACAGATCTCAATTGAGATCAAGGAAAGGGTAGATAAGTGAAAGTGCCAGTAGTCAAGGCGGGGACTGAGAAAATAACTTTATAACAGTGGAATTTTTAATTCTTAATGAATCTTTTTTTTTTTTTTTGGTGGTGCCAGGGCTGTAACCCCCAGGAGTGTTCTGTCCCTGAGCTCCATCTGCATCCTTTTTTAAAATTTTAGTTTGAAATAGTCTCTCTAAGTGGTCCAGACTGGCCTCAAACTTGTGATCCTCCTGTCTCAGCCTCCCAAGTTGCTGGAATTACAGGCATGCAGCACCCTGCCTGATTTGGAATAATGTTTTAACTACATGTTATAATTTTAGGTAGCCCTATTGATTTCCTGTCATGAAGTATGAAATTAGCAGCCTTATATTTTCTTCAGCCTCATCTCTCCATCTGCTAATTTTATCATAATGTAAATTTATTTCATCACTTGGAATTGGTTTTGGAATCTAAATGTACAGAGTTGTTTAGGCTTGGTTCTATTTTTAATAGATCATTCCTCTTGGTTCCATAGTTCTAAAATACTTGCTTTGACGGACTTCGTGGTTTGTGTTGGTTTGTCATTGAGTATTTTCGATAGGGTGTTCTGGAATTCTGTTCCATGAGTTCTTTCAAGATGGCAAAAGTTTTTCTTTTGCTTTTAACATGTGATTAATAGCCGAGCCGGATTTAATAATGTTGGTTCCCTCTTTCATTTAGGAATTTGTAAGCCAGAACCTTTTTAGGCATACAAATCAGATGCAGGAAAACCTCATAAGTACTTCAGTCTCATATAATTGAAACCGTAGAATGAATAGATTTGACATAATTAAAAGACAAGCTTGAAAACGTTTGCAATAAATAAGAAACTGTAACACATGACCAGTTTTTAAATCCAATGTTATAACCTCTGCCTTTTGATTGGAACATTATCCCATTTACATTTAACACAGAAACTGCTTCTATTGGGTTTAAGTGCGATGTCGGTCTTTACTTTCTAATTGTATTGAGTTCTTTCAGTTTCCCTGTTTTTAGTATCCCATTTTTCTCCTCTAATTAGATTAGTACTATTGTACTAATTTGTAGTTATTTTAATTATTAACATGTATCCCTAACTTCAATTTAGTATTAATTTTGACATAATTAATGATTTTTAGCTCCATTTACTCCTTCTCAGTTTACATCCCTTTGTTATCTATTCAAATTCTATTTTATGAGTATGTAGAGTATGTATATACTGTGTATTTCAGAAATATCATCATTGTTTTATCTAGTTTATTCATATATGTCATCATATACTTTACTATTTGGATTTATACAAATTCCCTTTTGTTATATTTTATTCCTTCTCTAATCTCTGACTGGGGATAATTTTGGTTCTGCCCAGATAATTTTTGTATAATTTTTTTAATATTTACCTTAGTTCATATGTTTTGATAACACATTTTTCTTTTCTAAAGATGTTTGTATTTTGCTTTCATTTTTGAAGTAGATTCTTTCTGGGTGTCAAATTCTACCATTATTAACTGCTTTCTGAACTTTAAATAATTTTGTTCATTACTGTTCATTAATTATAATTCATTACTGTTCAGTGGCTTCCTTTGAGAAGTCACGGTGAGTCGTGTGGTCATTACTTTTGAGGAAATGTGTCTTTTTCCTTCTGGCTCCTTTTTCTTTTCCTTCTTTTTGGTACTGAGGATTGGATCTAGGGGTGCTTAACCACTGAGTTATATCCCCAGTTCTTTATATTTCTTATTTTGAGACAATGTCTCCCTAAGTTGCTGAGGCTGGTCTCAAACTTGGAATCTTCCTGCCTCAGCCTCCCAAATTGCTGGGATTACAGACATCTGCCACAACACCTGGTCTCTGTTTCCTTTAAAATTCTTTGATTATTTTTTATTTTCAGTGCTTTTACGGTAATATGCTTTGTATTCATCTTGATTGTTTTTCTTTGTGATTCTTGAATCTGTGGATTGATACCATTCACCAAATTTGCAAAATTCTCTGCCGTTCTTTCTTCAATATTGTTTTCCCCTTTTTTTCTTTCCTTCAAACCATGCATATAGAGTAACTTTTTCATTGTATTTTCTCTCTTAACTATCTCTTTTTATTTATCCTTGCTTTTATTTTTTCTTGCTTCATTCTGGATATTTTCCTCTGATATTTCTCCCAGTGTTTTCTTCAACTGTGTTCATTCTGTATATATGGGTATACACTGAGTTATTAATTTTGGTTATTTTATTTTAAACTTTTGTTTACTTCAGTTTTTTATACTCTCATTACCTAAGCTATTGTTAATTTTTTAAATTGTGGTTTTGTTTGAATTGACATCTTTGCTCATATTTTTCTGATTTTTATTAATATCTTATATTTGATATTAACCAGGCTGTTTGTAGAAATAGCTTTTGGTTTACCATGATTTTATTTTCTTTTAAGGAGGAATTATTATTTGCTTTCTGGGAGTAGGACAATGTACTATACTTTAATATTGGACTTGGGTTACATGATTATCTATATTTGTCAAAACTTATTTCAATAGTCTCCTTAAGATTTTTACATTTCATTATTTGTAAATTTTACCTAATAAAATGCAAAAACAAATGTTCGGCTCTAGTCAGTGATATGCATGCTGAAGAGTTTATGGATGAGGAGTACCAACGTTTGCAGTTAACTGAAATGCATCAAAAATAAAATAGATTGAGTGAAAGATAGGTAAGAGGGGGTAGATTGACAGGTAAATGTGTAATAAGGCAAATATAACAGTGTCTAATGGTAGAATCAAGGGAGTGGGTTCTATGGGCATTCACTGTAAAAATTTTTAAACTTTATGTGTGAAAATTTTTGTAATAAAAATTCAGGGAAATCATTAAAATGGGATACCCTTGTACTTGGTCATACTGTGTGTGTGTGTTTGTGTGTGTGTGTGTGTGTTGATCTGCCTTGAGCTATACATCAGAATATTTGATACATTGATACATTGTAGTCTTCTTATAACAAACTTCTTTGTTCTAGAATTTGATATGATGTAATCATCATCCATGGAAATTTACAGATTGTATACCTGTTATCTTTTTGTTGCTGTGACCAAAATACCTGACAAGAACAACTTAGAGGAAAAAAGTTTACTTGGGCTCATGGTTTCAGAGGTCTCAGTGCATGGTCAGTCAACTCTATTGCTGGGGGCATAAGGTGAAAAGGCTTGATGGAGGGAAGCTTCTGATCTCATGGCAGGTGGGAAATAGAGAGCAAGGAGCCAGGGATAAAATATAATCCTTAAGGGCATGTTCCACCTGCCTGCAGTTACCACTCAGTGATCCATTCAAATTATTAATCCATCAAATGGAGTAGTCCACTGATGAGGTTATAGCTCTCATAATATAATCATGTCACCTCTAAACATTCCTATATTGGCTAACATGAGCTTTTAGGGGGACAGCTCATATCCAAAACATAATAGCATGCATCCATGTTAAAGTGAAATCTGCCTGTAATGGGATCTTCTGGTGGGAACCTTAAGATCAGTATTAAAACAAGTCCCAGAAACTTGATAGAAAGACTTGAATTTGAGGATTATTAACTTTAGAACCTTGGGAAAATATCTCTAGTGCTCTGAGGCTCAGTGTTCTCATCTGTGACATTAAAACAGTAATCCAAGTTGGGGTACCTGTCCTTCCTACACACCTTGCATACAAAAATAGCCCTGAAACTTGAAAAGCAAAAGGCAAATGCATTTCCCCTCTAAATTCTGTTTTTGGAATCTGATCACATTAATTCAAAAGTCTTCTGTGCAAATATGGAAGGTGGTTTTTTAATGCTAAAACATACTTATAAGCATGCGCAATGCTAACTAGTGGCCAGTGGCTCTTATTAATAGTGGTGACTATACTTAGTGGCATTCTGATGTTGAAAGCTGACTCTGAGAAGAAAGGCAAAGAAGGAAAAGGAAAAGGCAAAAATTAAGCAAAAAAAGCAATTTGTAGCAGTTGCCGACTTCTGTGTTGTAAGTACTCCAATCCAGGCCAATTCAAGCCATCAGTGTGATGTCACTGAATATGTGACAATCAAATCTCTATAGGTATGATTTGGTTATTTTTGTAGAAATATGACTCAGAATATGGGAGTTATTTTTAAACTTTATTATGTTTCTTGACCCAGTTATGAGAACATCGTTTGTTCTTTGGATGACTTGGGTACACAGAGATGTATGGCCTTGTATGGTATATTTATAACCTCTGTTTATGGAATTGGTGATGGTCACTGGAAATGTCTGTTATGTGTACCTCAGGTGGAGGTAAAGGGAGTTTTCTCTTTTCCTTTCAGGCATTTTTATTGCCTTCCTGTGAAATAGCTGTAACAAGAAAAGTAGTCCAAGTGTACAGAAAGTGGATCCTGCAGGACAAACCTGTGTTCATGGAGGAACCAGATAAAAAAGATGTTGCCCAAGAAGATGCTGAAAAATTAGGATTTTCAGAGACTGACAACAAGGAGGTAATTTTAGTACCTGTCTTTTGAGTTGGGAGTGTGTGTGTGTGTGTGTATAAATAAAAGCAAAGTAAACCCGCTGAGTCAAGGGTCCCACTTAGGCAGACAGATCTCATATGCTGTCTGATGAGTGCATGAGTTCTGTGAGGACCTGCCTCAAAAAGACATCCCCTGTGTTCTGATCTATATCACAAGCCTCTCCTAACCCTCAGGCTAGGGCCATATGCACATGATGTCTTTGTTAGTCAGTGTTCCAAGAGAGTTGTTTAATAAACCATCATATTTCATAGGTCTGTGTGTGAGACTAAAGAAGGCACTGATTTCTCCTCAACTTGTTTAAATAAGTAGCATTTGGAGGAACTAAATTTAGAATGTTTTGTTAGGCTTTTCTTGTGCAGTGCAGTGTACAAGAAGCAATTGGATGTTAAATATTTGAAAGAACTGGCCAAATAAATAGCAAATGTTTCCTGTACTATCATGAAGAAGCACTGAACACTGTCCTGAAGGGCTGCTGTTCCTATTAGTTAAAGCAAGAGGTTGGATAAATCTAAAACCACAGGTGCAACCCTTCCTGAAACACAAAAGAAACTTAAATCATATTTATATTTCTGGCATGCTATTTTGAAACTAATTTAAAATATTTAAAATTCTTAACCAGAGGCATATTACTTTAAAATATCTGTATTAATTCCATAATTTTGATGTTGCTATATTGGTGAAATCATTTTAATAAGTAGTCATGAGATTGAAATGAGTAAGCAAGCAAATGAAATTTGTGTGTTTTGGACGCCTACCTCTTTTGCTCTCTCAGGCATTAGACAAACATGACTCATTCCTTCAGCACATGCTAAGAGCTATGCACTATTTGGGGTGCTGGAAGTAGAGTGGTGAACAAATAGAGATCATATTTTCCTAAACAGAAAAAATTTGCCCTCTCAGATCCTGTTTTCTTGTGAATTTCAGTGAGTATAAGAAATTAAATGAGCTGGGGCATAGCTCAGTGGTATAGTGCTTGCCTAGAATGCACAAGGCCCTGGGTTAATCCTTGGTACTGGGGGGGAGGGGGGACAGAAAGTAAAGAAATGAAATGCTCAAACATATGTTTCTCTGCACTTTGTTAATGGATTATTATTTTCTGAAGGTTTCATCTGAGAATTCTGGTCATAAACGATCTTCCAGTTGGGGACGTACATACTCTTTCACAAGTGCCATGAGCAGAGGATGTGTGACAGAAGAGGACAATACAAATGTGAAAGCTGGTGCCCAGGCTATGCTGCAGGTATGCTGCTAGCCAGGACATGAAGACTTTCCTCCCCAGCTGAAGGAATCATTTTGAGCATTTTGTTTAGCAGGAATAATATCATATTAAATGTGGTGATATTTTCAACCATCAATCATTTAGCTACTAAATTCTCATTCTAAGTTTTCTACCTAAATTCCCACTACAGTTGTTGAAGTTATTTCCTAGTCAAAAAAAAAAAAAAAGAGAGAGAACCGGTTGCAATTTTGTGAGAGGAGTTATTACGTAGTAAATGTGAAATGTCTGAGATTTAAATCTTAAATGTGTCTTCCAAACACACAGGAGCAGTTACTTGGATGCTAATTTGTAAGGCAAGTTTGGTGATTATCCATAATCTTAGAAGTAATATTCCTCTTAAAAATTGCCTGTATTTATAAATAACAATGACTAATATAATAGCTTTTGGCTGTATGTCTGAATGAATATGTGAAGTAGAGCCCATACTATTTGGAAACATTGGAAAGAGCAGTTTTGGCTCCTTATTTAACTTCTCCACATCTCAGGACTTTTATCTAAAAAAATAGAGATTGGGAGATTACCTCTCAGTCCTATTCAGCTTGAAGGCTGTATAAGTGAAAATACAGGGTACCTCTCATTCCCCTGTTCCCTGGCTCCCTTACCTTCTACCCCTCACCTGAGTTTATAGTTATATCCAGTTGGACATCCCATGTAGAGGCTAGTTATAGAGTATTTTTAATTTTAATCATTTGATCTGTACACTTATTTTGAAATCTATCCACTAATGAACCAGAGAAACACTGTTTGTGTGTTTGTACTGTTGCACATAAAGGAGATCTAAGAAGGAATATACATTTAGATAGATGAAGCTGATCTATCCTCATCTGCAGATTGACAACTCAGAATATCTGAGATTGATAGGCCACTAGTGTCATCTGCATTTTACTGTTTGTTTCTAAGTAGTAACTCACTGTGTGGAAGCCAGGGTCAGTGTGTCTAACATTTTTCCACTGAGATACCCTGCTGGTAGAGGATGATGAACTTGGAATTTTAACAGTCTGGGGCAGAGCATGGAGTAGTTCATCTGATTATTTTTTATTTTTTAATATATTGGTTTTTTATTTGTCATTCAGTATAATGTGTTTTTTATTCTAATCAGTTATACATAACAGAAGAAAACTTTTTGATTCATTGTACACAAATGGAGAATTTTTCACTTCTCTGGTTGTACATGAAGTAGAGTCACACCATTTGTGCAATCATATATACTTAGGGTGATGATGTCCATCTCATTCCACCATTATTTTACCCCCACCAGCTGATAATTATGTATATTTTATTTGTACTATTTTTATCTTAGATTTTGTATCCTACTGCATAATATCTTTCTACAGTTTAAAAAATCATGTTTCTAGAAGATGTGCAGTCTGGATCATGTGGCTTTGTCTGTTTCTGGGCACACTCCTGTTCTTCAAAGTCGACACCTTTCTTGGGTGGTGCTGGCCATGCTCCTCAGGAAGCAGGGGTCCATGTGCTGGGAGCTTCAATAAAAATCACATGGTTTTGTCATAATCCTGTGTCTGGCCACAGGCTCTCTTTTCTTACATTCCCTCCACTCTAAATTTTTTTTCACCTAAATGCAGTGATGCTTGTTTTTCTTTTTTTTCTGCTAAGGAGATGTCAAAAAGACATCTCCCAATCTTTTATAACTCATAAAATTTCTAAAGTCACACCAGTTATATGTAATAGTATTTTTTCCCCTAGGAAAATGTCTTCAAGTGTGTTCTATTGAAGTGATTCTAAGGGATGAACTAAAAATGTCTCGAGTATAAGTTAGTATCTTGCTTGCTTTACCGAAACAGGTAACTCAAAGGTGATTCAATGGTAGAAGGAAATTAATATCATTATCTATAGGCAAAATTTGTTCAGATGTATACAGCTAATTGTATTTTCTAATGTAAAATTATTGATTTTTAAGGTATTTCTGACAAATGCTGCTAATGTCTTCTTGCTGGAACCATGTGCTGAAGTTCCCGTGCTCTTGAAAGAGCAAGTTGATGCTTGTAAAGCTGTTTTGATTATTTTTAGACGCATGATAATGGAGCTTACAATGAATAAAAAGACATGGTAAGTTTATTTCAAATTAATTAATATTTTAAAACAGATGTTTCTGTTTTTCAACATAATTGAAATGTTAAGGTTTCCATTTGTTTAATTATGTTCCCACGTTAACAATAAGATCATAATCAGTCTTTTGGAACAGTTTCTGTGAATTATAAAGAAGGTAAGTACCCAGTACTTTGATAGTTCATTTATTTTCATTATTTTTAAAAATGCTCTTGAACGAAAAGTAGTCATATTACTTAGTAGTAGGTTTTTCCATTTTAAACTGTCATCAAACAGTTTTGTGGAAAAGCAGTGCTTTATAATATCATTCTTCATAAGTCCAGATGAGGTTAATTGCCTTGAAATTCTGTAAACTGATTTTTATTGCTTCAACTTGATGTTTTAAATTTATTTAGGAAAAATAATTATTTTAAATGATAAATTATTGAAGCAACTAGTTAAATAGTGTTTTAAAAAATAATAGTGTCATTACTAAAAGTACAAAGTTTCTTTTTTATCTTAGTTTTTGCTTGGTGTTTTCCTGTTCATTATATCCCTAAAGGTTAGCAGTACATTAGTTATTTTCCCATGCCCATCACTCTATCTTGAAAGGTGTTTTCAGTGTTCTCATCAACAGACCAGAAAGCCTTCCAATTCCTTTTGTGTAGTAAAGAGGCAGCCTCTCAATTCTGCCTCTAAAATGCCTCTCAAGTCTGTCCGGAGTGTGTTCCTATCACTTGACCATTGTCCTTACTGCCCACCAGCCTGTCAACATTCCCCCAAGTGTTCTTCTGCCTCAGCTCACAGATTCCTGAGGCCACTACAGGCCAGCTCTGGTGGACCTTTCCACATCAGAAATTCCCCTGTCACCGCTTCTGTCTTTGGGATGCCTTGGAGTAAGCCCAAAGAATTCTCTCTGTAGTTTGTGGGAAGCCATAGAAATGAGGCAGGACTGAGGCATCAGGGGCTGCAAGCCACCAAGTCTAGCCTTTTTCTTTCAAAGATGAGGAAAGGGTGGGCCTAGAGGAACCCTGACCTGCTAAAAGCTCACCACTATAGAATTCATAAGTATAAAATGATGATTTGAAGATGTAAATTCCAATGTCATCTTCTTGGACTTTTAAATTAACACTATTTGCAAGGTTAAGCAATTGTTAAAGCTGGAAATATGATAGTGATGCACACAGTATGATTTAACCAAAGTTATATGAAAAATGAGAAATGCAGGTCTCCTTTCAACAGAGAGATATACTTCTCAACATTGTAGTTATATCAGTCGTGTTTTTTACATTTTTTTCTTTGAAAACTATGAAACCTGACTACCATTGTTGTCAGTTGCATTTTGATATTTTTGATTTTTTTTTTGTATTTTGGTGAAAATTCTAGGAAATAAAATTAAGCAATTGTGTACCATCTATTTTTAATAATAACATAAAAAGACAAATTGTAGAAAGAATTTAAAACCCTCACCTAAAATTGTTATTAGAACATAAAAGGAGAGTGATCCACTTCTCATGCAGATTTTCTTATGTATTTGGGTCCCTGATGATCCCTCTCCTCCCTCCCTCCCTTCTCTGTTCATTCCTTCCCTCTCTTCCTCTCTCCCTGTCTCCTTTCTTTCCATCCAGTGAGTAACTACACAATTTCTATGAGGATGTAATGATGAGTTGGACAGACAAGTCCTGCTCTCATGACTGTTACATCCTTATAGGACTGGGAGATATAATGAACACATAAAATCTCAGGTAGTAAAGTACTAAGAACCATGATGCTGGGGAATGAGACAGAAAACCCTGGGGCAGGTGTGCTGGAAGGCCTTTCCCAGCAGTCTTGAGTAAAGAGAGGAAGGAGCTATGGGGAGATCCCAGAACAGACCATTCCAGGATAGAAGTAATAGCATTTGCAAAAGCCCAGTTGAGGAAAAAGGTGGTGCTGGGCGGCAGAGGAGGAGAGGGGAGTGGTGCATGCAAGGAAGGAGCAGTGTGAGAGAAGAGAGATTGAAGGGAGGATGAGAGGAATGGGCCTGGGCCGGGATGCTTAGGGCTATTTCCCTGAATATGCAGGAGAATGTATTGTCGTCCATTTTACCTTTCCAAAAAGCTCTGTCTACCAGGTGGAGAGCAGACAGTGCAGTGGAGCATAATTCTGTGTCCATAGCAGAAGGTGGCTTAGACCAGGACTGTATCCAGGAAAGTGCCAAGAAGTGGTCCTGAAATAGTGAATAGCTGATGTGTGGATGAGTAAAAGTACTGCCTGTGTGAGATGGTAGAAATAAAATAATAAAAGATGCAGGAAAACTTTCACTCCCCTGTTGGCCACAAGGACAGCACACATTCCTATTCACATCATATTCTTTTAGTACTTCTTTGAGGAGGAGTGACTTAGTCAGTGTTTCATGAAATACAAAGGATCAATCTGTGGCTCAGACTGGCAGCTTATCACTTTGTGTGCCTTTCTTCTGTTAGAAAAATTTTTTGAAACTGTAGAGTTTTTCATGGCTATTTTCTTCAAAAAGACTCTGCATAGAAATTCCATGGCTCTCCAAGTTTTCATAGGTCTCCAAATTGAGTTCACTCTATGTCTCTGTCAGCCATTGCTTCAATCAGTTTCGTACTTTCTAACAGCAGCTCCCTTCACCAAGGTTTTATCTGAAACTGGGCTATCTCTTATTCTCGTCACATTTGAATGATGAGCATGCAGCTACTTGTGTGGAAGGAATTGTTTTTCATTGTCTTAAGCATTATGTGATATGAGCAGTCAAGACCCACTTGACAGGGGTCTAGGTACCCTGACTACTGAGCAACAGCTGTCCCCAGATCTTTTCCTGATTTTCCTCTTCAGAGTTGCTGTCCCACTCAATGTGCATGTGCCTAGATATTAGGTGACTTGACTACTCTTCCTTCTCTATGCTTCCAGAGTGCAGAAGCAGTCTGTAGGAATAAGGAAACAAGTGGAGTAGAGTACAGTGAGAGTGAATGCCGACAAATAACTTTGGGACTGAAATCAAATGGGGCCAGTACAAAGAAGGCAATAAATCCCCAGAAGTCATTGTACTGTAAGAAGTTTAACGAGATTCAGCATCATATATTGTTAAGAGTAAATGCTGTCCTGTTACGTAGAGATAGGAGAAAAGTAAAAATCTCTTTCTGACCTAGATTACTTTTCCCATTCTTGGTTTTATCACTAAGTTGTGAGGCCAAAGAGAAAGTAGTAAAGATGAATGAATGGTTAGTGTAAAAACCTCGCAGAAATCGGAGTGATTTCCCTCAGAGAACTAATGGACCTACTCTATATACAAATGTAATGTGTTTTCTATTCCTACAGAATCCAGGAAAAGAAAACTCAAGCAGACACTTCGATGTGAGAAATATAATTTAGCTGTAAAACAGGAAATACCACTGATTGTCATAATTAGCAGTGTTATGTAGTGTTTTCTACTCTTCCAAGACTTTTTTTCCTGTGGTACTATCAATTGAACCTATGGCCTTGCACATGCTAGGCAAGCACTCTACCATTTAATCACATCCCCAGTCCACTTCCAAGAACTTTTACATAAAGCCTCCTTCTTCAGGAGACTCTAAAAATGCTGGCACATTGTGATTGAGATGTTGTGACTACAGTTGTCTCAATTGTACACTGTCAGGATCTTTTGGGCACAAGCACAGTGCTCATCAGTGTCCAGTCATAGCCTTTCCATGCCCTTCCTGCTTGCTAGAGGACTGTGAAGCTCAGTTATGTTATGGTGCTCACTGTATGTGTCCCCAGAGTGAAGACCAACCAGAAAGTCAGTTTTATATTCTATCACAAATACAGATGGGGAGACCTTCTAGGTTAAATAAAACAATGGATGGGAATTAAACAGTGCTACATAAGTTCAGACTGGCACAGCTATTCCCTGAGTGCCCTTAAGGCTCTAGTGCAGTTGAAGAAAAACCATCTTGATTCCCTTTCTGCAGTGGGAGAAAATGAGGGCAGGAAGATGTCTGTTTTATACTGCCTATTGGTGTGGAAGTGGGAGACATGTTTTTAGAACTGTTGTAACTTAAAATAGTTTATTTTAATGATATTTTAATGTAATTGGCATGTAGATGTAATATTTTTTAAGTAATATATGATTGTTAATGTTGCTTAATTCTTAAGAGAATTTCTCATATCTACAAATTAAAGTACTTGGGAGATGTGATTATTAATATGAGCTTTTATTTGGGGTGGCCCAGGGAGCAGATGTTGCAAATACTACTCAGGATAACAGAAGCTATCATGCAGAAGCCAAAGGATAAACAAATAAAGGACTTGTTTGCCCAGAGCTTGGCAGGATTACTATTTAGGGTAAGTCTTTTTTATTAAAACACTGCAAATTAAAGAAATGAATCAGATTTTACAGAAAATTAGTTTTAATCATGAAGAATTTTAAGAGCAACATTAACTTTGAATTTTTAGAAATATTTCTTCTTGTCTTTTTCCTAAATGTTGTAGTCTGTTCTTCTCAATTAGTGCTGGCTTTCCTACCTCTGTGCCATCTAATGCCTCTTGATTTGCTCAAAGGTGGTAGAAATTAGGATGTTAACAAGCCCTCAGAACCTTGGTGGTGGATCAGATAGTTTTGGAGAGGTACAGAATGTGTGGGAATGGAATAGAAATTTGAGAACCACCCATATGTTGGGAAATTGTATTTAAAGCCACAGGACTGGATAGTCACCCAAGGAGAAAACACATGCCACAGAGAGAAGAGGGCCAGAAGAGGGCCTCTCCATGGTTGCCAGAAGAGGGAGGCACTCAGAGATGCTGAGAAAGGATGGCTAGTGAGGAGGACCAGAGGAGTGTATGCCTGGGCCTTGCTTGGATGCCTAGAAAGAGAAAAGCAGCCAGTTAACTGCTGGCTTTGTCAAGGTGCAGGTTGCTGAGAATGATTAAGGAAGTGAGGCCCAATTGGAGTAAATGAAAGAGAAAATGAGAGCCAAATAGTGGAAGTAGCAAGTATGGACAAGGCTTCCAAGAGGTCTTGATGTGGAAGGGAAAGAAAAATGGGTGAGGTTTAGGTAGATGGTATTAAGTGTGTGTGCTTGCCAGTGTGATGGTCCAGGGAAGGAAGAGAGGGTGGCCTGGGGGACAGAGGAGAACTTTAGGAGTGAAGTCTCAAATATAATGGAGGGCTGAGCTGTCCTTGGTGTGAGCGGAGAGCCAAGGAGATGCCTGTGCTTCTTGCATCTCACATGGAGAGCAAGGTCAAGAACATGAGTGGGCAGATGTCTGATGAACTGCCTGATGAAATGGGAGTGTTCTGGGGGCAGTTGCCTGTTGCAGCATAGTTGATATTTATGAAGTACATAGAGTTTATGAACATTTCTGAAAGAGAACAATGTGAACGGACTCTGGAAATATGGGACATTCTACACAAATTAAAGTATTAGTACAAAGGGTAGGTTGGACATTGAATAATTTGTTAGGAAGAAGTGCGGTGGGTCATGAGCTGGAGTGATAATTGCAGGGAGAAGCAACTAGTGTCCTTCCCCAGTTGACCTGACTGTGGTTTTTGAGGATATATGTTGAGCATATACAGATAAGACATGTAGATGAAGATGGCAAAAAGAAAGAAATTCTTTGAATATTCTCATTGTAACATGAGGGACTCAACTATTCATATCAATTTTTAATAATTCAATATGATTGAATGATCTTGGCTTGATAAAAAAAATGTATGAGAGGCTGTAGAGCTAATTGGCATGTACTCATTTGCTTCCTGAGTACTATCGCTTTTGCTCTGATTGGCTTGCCTAGTTTGTGGATATGTGGAGTGGTCCTACATTCCCTTTTTGCATGTGTCCAACTTCGCTTCGCTGTTGCCCAGAGTGGTACTGATCACTGCTTTGCTGTCTGCCTGAACATATGGACACTGCTCTCTTTGCTCTGGGAACATCTCAAGTTCCCAGTCCTAGGCCTGGACTGCCAAGTGAATAGGAGCTGAAGCCAGTGTTAGGCTGGCGAGTGCTTGGGCCTCATCCTTACCAGTTGTCTGGCCCTGCATCTATTGTGTTGGGATTAGAGACAGAACTTGTTATAGCATTAAGCAAGAATCTATTCTGGAGTTGTGTGTATGTATATGGGAGGGGAGTGTTTGTTTTGTTTGGGTTTTTTGAAAAATCACATCTCTTCCATTAATGGAGAAATCTTGTCAGATTTTCCTTGATGAATATTTTATGAGTCCATAATTATTTATGCTTTTGATGTTATTGTTCTACTTTGGGAATAATTAGATAAATCAAGATGAGTGCTTAAATTTAGAATTAACCCTAAAATAGTGGAGAAAGGATAGGCCTTTTAGAGTTTGACAGATCCTGATTCTGATCCCAGCTCTGCCTCTTCCTGGCAGTGTGGCCTTGAGCATACCACCTCACTTTTCTGAATCTCTCCCCCTGATCTCCCACAATCAGGAGAGGATTCCTTCCTACCCTGAAGGGTTGTCATAGGAATCAGAGCAGATTTATTTGGGATTTATGATCATCTGCTGGCCTCCCAAGTCCTTATGTGAGATCCAAGAGGGGAGAAAAGTGGTAAAGGTCTGGAGAAATTGGGAAAACTGTCAAGTGAGCACTATTTTAGTACCACACTATTAAAATGTGCTAATTATGTCATGTGACTATCTAAAATGGCCAGATACTTGGGGTTTTTTTTAACAGTTTGAAAAGGGGACAATCCTTTTCTAATTTTTCCTTTAGGCTTTTTCTTTTTCTTTCTTTCTTTTTTTTTTTTTTTTCTTTTCTGTTAGTAGATACTCTGGGCTAGCAAACTTTCATCAAGTGCTGGTTGACTTTGACTCAGTTTTAAATATTTACTAAATAATAGTGAATACCATGTATGATGTTTTAACCTGTTATTAGTTCTAAATATGACCTTATGCTTGAAAGTATATCAGAAAACTATGGTCCCGCTATTTATAGTTGGATCCATTACTTGACAATTAAGAGTGCCCTTACTTAAGGGTGGTGAGCAGAGAGAGGTAGGAAGTGGTTGGTTAGCAAATGTACCAAAAGGAGTGATTTATGAGGCAAGATGTTTTATTATGCAGCTTCTGTGTTAAGCTATATCTCATAGAACATTGAATTTTAGTACTGACAGAACTAAGAGGTGTTCTTATCTAGATTTTTTGTTTTTAATGAAACATTTAACTCCAGAAAGGCCAAGTGACTTGGCCCAGGTCACAAGGTAATGGCAGAACCTAAAGCTGGGGACTTCTCTTTTCCTCCTCCTTTTATAAAAGAGAAATTAAAAGCAAACCCTGCCCTTTTAATCCAAAAATGTCACCATTCCCCTCCCTCAGTTGTCTTTTATGACTTTGCTCTGTGTGCAGATTCTGTCATGAATTTGCTGATGATTCAACAGGTCTGCATACATGTTTGTAATACTTACTAAGATGAATTTTATAAGCTGCATAAAGTCATTCTGCCCTTATTTTATAATTAATCAATGAAGTGAAGCCAAAACAAAATTCCCAGTGTATAAAGGAATCTTACCAAGACATGTAGTTTTATCCCTAAGGCTACTACTGCAGCCAAGATTGATGCTGACTCCTAGTGACAATACCAGTCTCTTCTCTTTTCTCTTACTTTGCAAAGATTATATTTATTGATTTAATATTAGGTCCATATTTATTATTAGATCAATATTTGCTGTTAAATTGATATTAATAATTTTATTGCATACATGTATTTTATGGTAATGATCTTGAAGTTTTTGAAAAGAATAAAAATAGGCATTGTCATTTCAGTCATAATAAAATATTTAATAAAATATCTAATTTAATATTTTCCTTAGTTTTTAAAAACATTCATATTAGTATCAGATTTTAAATGAGTATTTAAAATCTTGTTTTCAATATACTTAACTATTTTAGTTCTACTTTGACATTTTCCCTTTTAAGAAGTGCAATAAACATGAATTAAAGCACAAAGGACAGGTATACTGCAAAAGGTCACATTAGATATTATTTCTCAAGTGGTCAGACTAGACCTGCCTAATTATAGGTTGATTTCTATTTCTCAAAGTTTTCCTATATTTGAATTAAAGAAAAATTGTTGTTGTTTTAAAAATCTATATATAATTTGTCAGGGATATCTTCTTGGAAAAAGGATGTACAAGTTGTGACCTGGAAAATAGTGGAAGTTAAAGAGGCAAAATTAAGGAAAGACAGAGAAGAAAGAGTATGTGCAAAGGCCAAGAGCAGGAAAGAGCAGATTGAAGAATTGGGAGAATCTCAGTGGAAGACATTGAGTTCTTTTCACTGAGGTGCTGCGCTATAGGCGCCTGTGGAACATATGAGTAGAGCTCTCTAGTAAGCAGATAGATAGGCGGGAAACCAGCAAAGAAATCATAACCTGATATGGAGATTCAGAAGACTGCAGCATACAGAGGGTAACTAAAGCCCTGGAATGGAGACCAGAACCCAGGCAGAAGGTGAAGAGGTAGAGAGCAAGAAAGCCAGAGCATCAGTCATTTAACTGTGAGATGAGGAAGTGGAGGTGGAATGAGTGTGAAACATTCTTTCAAGAAGTTTGGCTTTGAAAGGGAAGGGAAAAGGACTATAGCTACATGGGGAATCTGGGTTCAAGGGAAATGTTTTGTTTTTTTAAGATCAGGAAAAATTGGAGCACATTTAAAAACTGATGGGCAGAAGCTGAAAAAGTGGGATAGGTTGGAAATAAAGAAAAGTGAGGTTATAGAAGCAGAAAGACTGAGGAAGAGTTCCAGAGCTTAAGTGGGGGCAAATGTAGAAGACCAGGAGCTCCTCTTGGAAGACACTCCACAGGTGGAGTCTAAGCTGGGTGAATTCAGGCAAGAGCATAGGTCTTGTGGGCTGAGGTTGAAGAGAGTCTCATTTAATGGGTTGTTTCCTCTGAGGTCTGCAGTGAGCCCATCTGCTAAAAATCAGGGAGGAGATGGTGGCCTGAATTCATTTATTGATCGAGGAGGGGGTTCGAAGTAGTCACTGTTAAGCAAGGGAAAGAGCTGTCTCAGGAACAGAGTAATGATTATACTGAGGGCTTTGTCTTCCCCCTAATTACAGCCAGGGCCAACTCCCTGCTCTAGAATAATACAGTGTCAGTAGCTTTGTTCATAATGGTAACTGACCTCACAATAACTCAACTCCTGATTACAGTTTGCCTAATGAATTTTTAGAAATTAAAAACAACATCCAAGAGTACTTTTGTTTTAAAACTTTATTAGTAGTAGCTTAAAATATTTTATTAAAAATTATACTTCCCCCAACTGTATTCTCTTGTTGGTTGGTTTAGACCCTCATTGTGGCTTGGATTCGAGCAAACCTGTATGTGTACATTTCTCGAGAGCTCTGGGACGACTTTCTCGGTGTACTGTCCTCTCTCACGGAATGGGAGGAACTCATCAGTGAGTGGGCCAACATCATGGACTCTTTGACAGCAGTGCTTGCAAGAACTGTTTATGGAGTTGAAATGACAAACCTACCTCTGGATAAATTAAGTGAACAAAAAGAGAAGAAGCAACGAGGCAAAGGTACTTCCACTCTCCCAGGGTAGCACCAAATTCCTGGGACTGGGAAGGAATGTGTATTTATACATCGAAGTAGTCAACACATGACATTTCATAATGAACTGAACTAGGCACGTAACATCTTTTTAATGATGGCATTAGATTGTGTCTCATATTACTCTGTTCCCTTAATGTGACCAACAAATTTCTGGAGAGGCTGTGGAAGGAGAAAGATGAGAGGGAAGTAATAGCAGTGATAACAGTGATGACTAACAATACTAAGAATGGCCAGTGCTTTGCACTGTCATCTCACTTCACCCTCATGATGATCCCGCAAAGTTGGTACTGTTATTATCCCTGTATTACAGACCAAAAAAATGAAGTGTGTAGACTTCACAGTGATTGATTCATTCAAGATCACATAAGTAAGAAGTGGTAAAGACTGAATCAAAGCCAAAATTAGTCCTACTCAAGAAGCCATACCACTAAGATGTAGCTATTGCCTTCCTAGGAAATTTTAGAGAAATTCTGAATGCTTCCAAGGGAAACTCTTTGGGCTTTGCTGTTTCTGGGTAAAAATTGTTTCGAGGTGCTGGGAATATAGCCTAGCATACTGAAAAAAAAATTGTTTGGAGACCTAGGATCTCAATTGGAAATGTTTCTGAGGTAGAAAATGGTGGGAGTTTCTATTAGGAATGACAATTTGGCCTCCCTCTGTCTTTACAGTTCTTAAGGACTGTGACATGGTCCTTGGATTAATTCATCTGTACTCCAACTTATTCTGTAAAGATTTGAGTCAGCTCATAGAAATGAATATAGTACAGTAGATGGAATGCAAAAGGAAATGGGGCAAAATGAGCAGGGAGGAGCTACAGGTATGGTTATAATGCCAAAATGCATGCTGTAGAGCCTCATGTGCTTGCTGGGGAGGTAGGGAGGGGGCATCCTTGGATTTGACTTTCATTTTTGCAGTGTTACAATATACAGAATCACAGAGTACATAAGGTAAAAACAGTTCACTTCCTTAGGCGATATGTAGTTTGATCCTAAGAGAGGAGAAATTTCTCCTCTAAAGCCCCATCAAGAGTACACATAACTTATTATAATAGACTACACTCAATAAAAACCTTAGTATAGACTGTATCAGTTGCATGTGATAATTCTCCCCAAAATTTAGTGCCTTAATATAACATGACTTAATGAATTTTCAATTTGGCTAACATTCAGTTGGTCATTTATTCTCTTGATCCTTGCTTGATTCATTCCTGTATTTGTAGAAAATTAGGCTGTGCAAGGGGTCAGCTAGACCACTCTACTTCTAGGAGTTAGGTGGCTGTCAGTAGGGCAGTGGGTGTGACTGCACCAGGTTTCAATTCCCAACAGGCTGGTTCACATAATGGTTTAGGGTTCCAGGAGCAGCAAGGGGGCACGCTCAATTATTCAAGTGCATTTCAAGTCTGTGCTTGTTCAGTTTTGCTCCCAAAATAAGTCACCTGATGAAGCCTGCAGCATTAGTTTTGGAAAGGACAACAGAAGATGTGGATATGGGGAAGTGTGAGCCAATTACAATGATTGGTTAACTATGTCATTAAATGGGACTGATTCTTATAATATCTTTATTGTAATCTGAGAGTGGCTTGCCAAAGCCCCAGTTAGTAAAACAGGGCAGATAGAAGCCAAAACAAAGTAGATTAAGTATGTGACATTCCAGAGGAACAGTTTAATCTCAGTTTAGATTTAGAATGTGTAGTGCATTGATTTTTCTAACATATTTTTAGCAGTAGGTCCTTTTTTCTCCTCAGTTTGAGCTCAATAGAATCCCTTTCTGGAATAACATATATTAAAGATTAGGGGCTGGGGTTGTGGCTCAATGGCAGAGCACTTGCCTCAAACATGTGAGGCACTGGGTTCAGTCCTTAGCACCACATAAAAATAGATCAACAAAAATGAAGGTACAATGTCCATCTACTAAAAAAAATATTTGGAAAAAAAAAAGATTTAGGATTGAAGTAAGACAGAGAGCTAAGAGTTTGGGTCCTTGTCTTCTTTCCTTCTTGTCCTCTTTCACAACTCTGAGGGCCTCTGTGTAAACCAGGGCCTGAGAGGATGGTGTGCTTCCAGCCAGGAACTTGGCTTTCTGACATAGTGGATCTAGCCCCAGGAGAGAGTTTACCTAGCTAAAATCATCTTTCAAATGGGACAGGGAAAGAGCTGAGATAGGAAATAAGGACTTATTTTCTCAAACTCTCAAACTAAGTACATTCCCTGTCTCCTGAAATTCTTATAATACACACTTACACACCACCCTGCAATATTCTCCTCCCAGTGTGCAAACATGAAGAGATAGACTTAGGAAGGCAGACAATTTTAAAACACTGTTTTCAGAACAGTACAGAACAAATTATTTAAATAATAACCATGACACATATTTCTAATTTATACTGCTTTTCTCTAAAAGGATATTTAAATATTTATTGTAAAAATTTAAATATTCATTGTAGAAACACCTTATAAACACTAGACCAGTGAAACCAGAAAACACAGAGGAATAATTGCAGCCACTGGCTACATCAGACCTATGCAAAAATCTCTTCAAGTTTCTCATTCTTTTCCTCTTGTATTTCTTTTGGATCCTTGACCTTTCATTGAAATAACTGACCAGAGCAATATGAAAGAAAAGAAGTAGAATCTCAATACAATCTGCAGTGTTATATAGTTTTAGAGCTTTTTCTAAAATAGGATTTTATATTATATATATATTTTATTATCTTGCTTATTTGACCAAATCTGCATTAGAATTTATAGGCATGGATTTCTCAGGGGATTGTGGAACAGTTGGAGTCTAGAGGATGTAGTACTATTCCAACATCAGGATCTCTGGTTTTTGATCTATAAGTATGTGTTTTTAAAGTGTCCTGGGAACTATGGTTTAATGTCATTTGACTGTTTTTGTACTGAGAGAGGTTTATTAATACCTTCTTTTGTACATTAGAATGAATACTGTGAAGATATATTTTTTCATGAAACTATTGAAGATAATTGAAAATACTTAGGCAACATGAATGTTTAGGTTATTGACTTGTAATAACTTCCCAAATTGCAGTATGAGGAAACACTACCTCATTTGGAGCATGGGAACCTGCTAGTTATGTTTCATTGTATATATGCCATTTGCTAAGCTACAGTGGCTATAAAATAAATGATGATGAATTCAGTTACTTTTTTCACCTTATCATTTATCAGGTTGTGTTATAGATTCTCAGAAAGGGACAACTGTGGGGAGATCTTTTTCTCTCAGCTGGCGGAGCCACCCAGATGTGACTGAGCCAATGCGATTTAGGAGTGCTACCACTTCTGGAGCACCAGGAGTTGAGAAGGCAAGAAATATTGTTCGCCAGAAAGCAACTGGTAAACATTTATTGTATTTAAATATTTCTTTAAAACCTAGTTGTTATCTAAAATGGGTTTATAGGAATACAGATGTTTTAAAATTCTACTCAGATTTCGAATATTAGAGGTTTTATTAAATGAAATTGTATCTTTTAAATTTTCTGCTCAGGTTACTTTTCAGATCACAGTTTTCAGAATTTCTAAATTCTCCATTATGAAAAGAACTGGTAATATTGAATGAGTTTTTTGTGCAAAATAGAGAAAATAGAGGTTTTGTTTGAGCCTTGAAGAGAGTAGATTCCTAACAAATCTATCATTAGCTGCAACATTGTCATTGTTAAACAGTGTTCATCTAAAGAGTGTGTGGTAAGTGATTCTGGCAAAAAAAAAAAGGGGGGGGGGTGGCAAATACTCTTAGTTTTCAGGACTGGATGGAGACATTTTCACTTTTTACTTCTTTGGAAAATTGAGCATTTTATGCCTGTAGATGTTGTCTTTATAGTCTATTTGAATTAACAACTTGACCAAGAGCTCCCAGTTAATCAAATTGCTTTGCAACACTTTATTCTTAAGATAAAAAGAAATCTTTTAAAAGGAAGCTTATATCCAGTATTTAATAAAGACAAATAAAGCTCCCTCCTCTCCATTAACTTTGAGGCTGTACCTTAGGTTTCAAGATAATTGAAAATACTTTGGCAACTGTATTCCAGTTTCCTATAGTTTTTATGATCAGTAAGTAATACCATGTAATTATAATTGATATTCAGCTTATTGATTCAGGAAATCATCAGACCCTCTGGCCATAAAACAAAGATTTATTTAAGCTGAACATACTTACTAAAAGCTTAGTATACTTGATTTAGGGTCCTGTTGGCATTTTTATGAAAATATATTATGCCTTAACCCTTTCTCATGCTTTTTGCCATAGCATTTGCTGGTAACTATCACCTTATATACCCCTCGTAGTCTCCTTCTTCCTGCTTTCTTTCATTTTCTCTTCTGAGGAGAGACTCAATTCCTGACAAAAGGCAGTTTTTGAGGGTGCCCATTCACTGATTTCCATTTTTATCCTATCTTCTAAACACTCTTTTCTTCTACCATTGAATCCTTCAAAGAAAGAGATCAGAAGTTTGTGACAAAGGTGGCATCCTGCCTGAGCTGCCCAGACTTCCTGCTTTCCCTACCATCCTTGGATTAAAATAAAAGTGGATTTGACAAATTAAAAATTATAATTTTTAAATTTTATTCCCACATGTTAATGAACAGCAAACTATTGTACATTACATGTTCCATATGATACTACTTCGCTGAAACATAGGCACAGAAGAGATGACATCTTAATTTTCAGCCAGTATTTTAAACCCACAGTGTGTAGAGGCACTAGAATAGTTTAGGAAATACTTAGTTCAGTTATGGCAGTAAGGTTATTTATCAGCACTTTCAGAAGCCATGGCACTGGAAAATCAAGTACTTGTACAAAATTGTGTGAAATGTTTGCAGAACATGTCTTTTTTAAAACCATAAGCTTGGCCTCTGTAGGATTAATTAGATTTTTAGAAGATAGGAACCATAACATTTGAAAGATTGTGAAGTTGTTCAGCTGGACAAATCTATTATCTTTATAAATCTGTATCTATCTCTCTCTCTCTCTCTCTCTCTCTATATATATATATACATTCTTCTTAATGCATTTTACTTTTTGAAAATATAAAATATCCTGAATTATTTTTGTTATCTCTGAAAACATTGGTCTTTGAGGATTTTATTGTATCATGCTATTTTTTAAAATAACAGGGACTAAATGTTGGTGATTTTACTTAATTTTATTTTCATATTTTTATTTTTATTTTTGGTACTAGGGTTAGACCCAGGGCACTCTACCACTGAGCTACATCCCCAGCCCTTTTTGTTTTTTATTTTGAGACAGGGTTTCACTAAGTTGCTGAGAACCTTGTTAAGTTGCTGAGGCTGGCCTTGAACTTGTGATCCTCCTGCCTCAGCCTCCGGAGTCACTGGGGATTATAGGCCTGCGCCACCAGACCTGGAATTCAGCTTTATTTTTATGTTATATAAAAACTCACCCTTTCTTTTTTAAAAAAGTCCAAAATATTTTCATGGTAGCCTTTACTTTTTGTGGAAGCCACATTTTTATGAGAGAATACCAGCTCATGAAGTTGATTTTTACTATTTTTAGTAGTAATCATTTTAATAGTTATGATAATTATGGAAGATAGATTTTAAAGTAACGTTTCCTCCTAATCCCAATAAAAAGATAATTTAAGAGTATTATATAATGATTTTCCCCCACAAATTTCTTAGGCAGAGAAAATATCACTAATGATGACATGAGGGAAATATAAAATAAGCAGTTGCAGAGTGGAGAAATGACAATTAGTTTAGAGTGCACTACGTTATAACTTAAAAGGACTGCAAGGAGTCCTTTTAAGTTATAACCTAGGAAAACTTATAAGGAAAACTTTATTCCTAAGTATGAATGATGATGAATTTGGATTCCTAAAATGTGAGAGAGATCAAAGCAAGTCTTAATTTTCACATAAAAATATCCTCTATCTTATTACTTCTAAAATATCAATTTTGGAGAAATGCATAAGCATAAATGCATAAATGTATAAATTTATAAAAGGAAAACTTTTTAAATAACACTCAAAAGTTTGCAACATTTTGAGAGATAAGCAAACCTACTAAGAAATTTGAAGTGAGTTTGAAATTTACACAGATGTTGTCATTTACATATTATCTTCACACACACATGAATTATACTGTAATCACAGTACAGATTATCCTTTTACTAATTCTAATAGGCAAAGAATGGAGAGGGAACAATAACGTAAAAGGTTTGTTTCACTTTTTACAAATGTGCCACTATTATTTGTATTGTTTCATTTATGATTTGTAAAGATACTTAAAATAATAAAACAGCAAATAAACCTTATATTCTAAGGATGAAATGGATTTTTGTTGTTGACTTTGGTTTTATATATATGAAACATGTTTTCTTCCTGTATCTGTCCATTTTCTCAAATATTTATTTGATCAGAAGTATACAGAAAACTTAAGAACATCATAAAGTTGATACTAATAAAGTATGGATTTAATAAGCATGAAATATGATATAAAAGTGTAGGTTTCATGGAGATTTTACCTTTTATTCAAATACCAAATCTTTTAATATTCAGCTTGACTGTCATGCATTCTTAAGCTTTTAGGATATTTAATTTACTAGATGATTTGCTTTTGAATACAGTTAGCTCTCAGCAAACCAGTTTCTTAGTTATTTATTACTTGTAGAAGAATTTTAATCTTAGGCCAGATTTCACTCACTGTGTCTTTTTGTGTGTGTCCTTTAGGAAGGGAAGAATGATTGTAATGTCTCAATAAATAATCAACCCAAATGTGAATCTGATATACAACAGAAAAAAAGCTAAATATGCAAAACATTCCAAAATAAAATTGATTTTTTGTGGATTGCCTATTCTATGTTGTCAGGGCAACTGACTGAAAGTTGGCTGTATTTTGAGACTACAATGAAATAATCTACTTTGTACTGACTTCTTTAAAGTTTAAAATGACCTCCTTTTTTAAATGTTTAAAGAGAGACCAGAAAAATAGTAATAAAAAAGTAGTGAACGTTCTTGATAATGCTTTTGACATAATTATTACTTTATCTCTCCTGGAAGCTAAGCGAAGCCAGTCTATCAGCAACTGTGTCCACCTTTCTGAGGCTTTGCCTGCCACTAAAAGCGTCCCGCTCCTCCTCCACACCGTGAGCGCTCTCTTACCTGGTCTCTCTTACTCCTCTTGCTCTCACAGGCTGTCAGGTACTGTAACACTCTCTCATGTGTCCATCAATGTCTCCAAGCTCCTCCTGCTTGCCTCTGGGCCTTGCTTCCTTTGTTAATACCTACACATCATATATGGGTGCCTGACCACTGCACTTGTGTTAAAGTCCAATGAATATTAGTAATTATTTTTATGTAATTAGAAGTTTAGTAGTGATTAGTCATGAAAAATTTCTGTAATGCCACTGGAATTGCATTCACAATTAAGAAGGATAAAGGATTTTTTAGCCCATAGATTTTTTAGCCCATCAGTTTATGCAGATCCAAACTGATAATTGAGATAGAAGTTTAAAAAAAAAAAAACTAAAAACTAAAAAGTGCTAATTTACAAAATAAACATTTTGTTACTGGATTCAACCAGTTGAAATTGGAATTGAAATTAGTCTTGTGTGGTTTACTCAAAATATGTTTTTTGATTTATTAAGATGCTATAGCACCAGGCACAGTAGGGTGAATACAGTTAACAATATGGCTAGCAGAGAGGAATTTGAACGTATTCATCATAAAGAAATGATAAAAGTTTAAACTTTGATAGATATGTTAAATTATTCAGGTCTGATCATTATCTGTTGTACACATGAATCATAACATCACATTGCACATCACAAATATGTGTAATTATTGTGTCAATTTTAAAAAAGTTACTGTAGTACCAAAGTTATCATTGGCCTACCCACCACCACAAAAAGATTTACTTTTACATCTATGTCTAGATATTTTTCAGTGACTCTAAGATAAATAGTCTTCTCATTAAGGAGGGAAATATTTTCATGCTCTTTACTTTCAAAAATCTGATATATAGATTAGTATTTTTAAATATTGAAGGTAGCCTAAGTGTGGCTTTGTATGACATTAAATCATGTCATGTTGTCGTTCGGCAAAACAAAATTAAAGTAGAATGAATTGGACATAACTTTCCTATGTTCATATATGAATACACAACCGTTGTAACCCCACATCATGTACAACCACAAGAATGGGAAGTTATACTCCATGTATGTACAATATGTCAGAATATATTCTAATGTCATATATATTTGAAAAGGAAATATTTAAAAATTGCTTTACCTAAAACAAAAAACAATTAAAGCTTAATTTGAGTGATGGGTATGTAAAATAACACTATTATTTCATTTACAGACTATGAAGGAGGAAGTTAGTTGTACTGAGACTGATGACTATAACATTTCTTAGGTAGCTCTTTATCTCTAGTAAATACTGATGGTGAAAAACGGTAAGAATGGTACATGGGGAAATGGCTATCCATTGGTTAAGTTACTGGATAAGTATTAACTGCTTACTTGTTTTTTATAGTAAAAAAGTGCTTAGAGTGCTTAGTGCTTAGAGGTGATTAATAAAATACTTTAAACAAATTTGCTTCCTATTTGGCTGATAGATACCCCAAAAGATGGTGAAAAGTTTTTCATGGTGAAAAGTTTTATTTTACAGTCTGTTTAATTTCCATATTGTTTCTCTTTAATTTTTTACTAGTTTTATTTTTTGTGGAATGTTTTCACAAAAATCTCTTCCAGGTAGTAATTTCATGTTAGAAGCTTTTGTTCTCATTCAGTATTACATTTTATTTTACTCAGATTTTTGGTTCCTGTATAAACAGTTCCAACAGAAGTTGAATATTTAGAGCAATGATTCTCAACTGGGGACAGTTTGGGCAATGTCTGGAGATACTTTTGGGTGTCATAGTGCCACTGGCATCTGGTGGGTGGAAGTCAGGGACACTGCTAAACATCCTACAATTTACAGGTTAGCCCCACAACAAAGAAGTATCAGCCCCCAAATGTCAGTAATGCTAAAATACTAATTTAGGGTGGAATGAAGAAGGGCAAAACACTTATTTAGGGTGAAATGAAGAAGACTGGTCTGAGTCTTTATTGTACCTTTACCATCCTGGTTTTATAGCATATAGAGTGAAGGGACTTTGGGCATACTGACTTTGAGAACAACCTGCTGTTCTCTGATCTGGCAACTACAGTGTCAAGCTCCTTGTTTCAGTCTGATGCCAGTTCTTTATTACTTAAAATGATGCTTTATGACAGTCCTTTGTGACTGTCCTGTTAGGAGATGGGCCTAAAAGCAGTGTATATCAGTCCTCACTCTTAGAGTGTACATTCTCCACTGGTTGACACATTAGAGAATTTGTGCTCCAGTTAAATCTCAGTGCATGGGCATATCCTGCTAATCTATTGCTAGATAACATGCGGACACTTCTAATTTTATTTTCTGATCACGAGTTCCTTACCATATAAAATTGCTAATTTTGTTTTCATTTAAGTTAATATTTCTTGTTTTTGTTTTTAATCTATGTGACCAGTCAACTCACAAAAAATGTTTTAGTAACATAAGCAATAGAGAATTACCTTCAACCACAATTGTATTTACTCTGATCCTTTGGGGACTCTCTTTGGTGGCGACATAATTTTGGTAGAGTTATTTGTATTGGGGCGGGGTAAGATATGGTATTTGTGCTTTGGGAGAGTCACAATCACCTGTTTCTATTTTTTTTTTTTTTTTTTAAAATATTTATTTATTTATTTATTTTTTAGTTTTAGGTGGACAGAATATCTTTGTTTTTATGTGGTGCTGAGGATCGAACCCAGTGCCTCATGCGTGCTAGGCGAGCACGCTACCACTGCGCCACAATCCCAGCCCCCTGTTTCTATTAATATGAATAGCTGAATGCCTACATTACACACACATACACACACACACACACACACGGGAAGTAGGCCAGGCAGTTTGGGTTCCATATACACACATACATACACACCCTTTTTCTTTTTTTCTTCTTTTTTTCCTTTTTGTGAAGTTTCTTATAACTGTTTTGCCACTTAATCTGCTTTTTATGTTGGGTCATTTATCAGTCTGTTGCATTCACAGACTGTGCAGATGGTAGATTTTATTTTTCTTTTGGGATTAATGTAATAGTAGTAATTAGGGTATCAGCCATCTTCCTTCATTCTAAAAAGACTTATGGGAACTAATGGGAAGCCTCACTTAGCTGCTTCTGCATCTTGTTGGTAGGCTCTGGGGAAATGTTCATTGTTTCTTAAGATCTGGGCTGACTCACTTTTGGAAAGCTTGACCGTGTGAGAAACCTCAATGTTGAGTGAATATGTATCTACTGTACTTTTTATAAGGCTAAGTTGGTATCATGTACAATGTTTTTAAAACCAGAAATTACACTCTTTATTTTTCTTAAGCAGCCTTGTATAAGGGTAATTGGAACCCAGAACTTTAATTTGTGAAAAATGAGCCTCATTCCATTTAATAAAATTGATTAAGAAAGCCTTACTTTAAAGAGTGAATTACTTTGAAAAATATTCAGATGTCTGGAAAAAAATAGAAATTAATGAAGAGCTCACACACTTGGTTTAATTTAATCATTCTGATTTCTTTTCTCAGTAGGAAAAATTAAGTCATTCTTTTGATCATTTTTTTGATGTTTTGAGTAAAGCTTTAGGAAGCAAAGATTTAGTAATGCTTTTGTGTAATTTATACTATCAAGAGACAAGAAAGTTTGTGCTTTTAAAATTTGGGTTATTGGGATTAGCTAGGCTTTAGAGACAGTACATGAATTGGTGAATTGAGCCAGAATTTAGTTCTTTGAAGTGATTCAAAACAATTATTGTGAGGCATTCAAAACAGAAAATGCATTAGATCTAAGATTTATCATGTAATTTTTATATAATGTAGATAATTATTTTTCAACTTTGAATATCATATAATCCTGTATCTTGATATTTTCCTTTCAGTGTTGAAGTGATTTTCATTTGTTATGAAAGAACAATTGATACAGCTGACACCATAGAATGGGAGCAAGTTTAGCACAAATTGTCCTTTCTTAACAAATGAAATGCCAGCAGAGGGAGCCCAAGAACTGTTAAAAACGAAAGACATCATGAACATGTTTTATCATTCCTGTGTCCATATATTACAAAGCATGGATTGAGTGCGTACTTAGTGCAAAGAGTGAAAAAAGCCCAAGAAATGATGTATACTTACAAAACAGGAAATTATGTTTAAATTGTGGGATAAGAATAATTGAAAATTCTTTTTTTCCCATACCCTGTCTCATATGTTGGTCACCTATAGGAGTAGCTCAAGGCCCTGACAACACAACAAGTGCACTTGGCATTGTGGCTGTCCCTGTCATCCACTTCAATCACTGATACTCCTGCCCCTTCCGGTTATTTCTACAGCTTGGGCTTTCTCCATTTGAGAAGTCCCGCCTGACAGTTTTGCAAAAACAAAGCTTTAAAAGCTGCATTAGGCCAGCCTGTTGGGAAGACAGACCAGCTGGTGGTGGCAGGCGCTTCATCCGTCTGCTATGCTGAGGACCAGTGGGGACACGAATTTGGAAGGGATGGTGCTGTGGCTGTATTGTATCCCACCAGATGGCAGTGTTCTTTATCTTTACAAAGATGCTGCCAGTGTTGGCTCTGCTCTTATTTGCTTCTGCTCATATCCCAGAAAGCAACATCTACCAGTTTTGGCATCAGATTAAGAGAATAAAACCCTTTGCTCTTCCCACTATCCATAAAAATGGGCACTGGCTGATTATATTTTAGAAAGTTCGGAAGCTCTTGGGCGCCCTCTACTGATATTGAACTAAAAAGAATGTTCATTGACAAAGATATTCTCTTCTTAGAAGGTTTCTGCATCTTGCACAATTAGAATAAACAATGAAAGAAGATAGATGAATGGTTGGCCTCATGGTGTTATGTTTTTGGTTGTCTAACGTTGAAGACACTAGAAGGATATTTGTTAACAGTCTAGTCTGTGCTTTAGAAAGTGTAGGTAGATTTTCTTTTTTAAATTGCACATATGCCCTGTGCTTCTCCATGGAAAAATGTTCAATGCTTAGCTACTCAAGATGGAGGCAAAGAAAACCTAGAAAAGATGAGACTTTAGTAATTCTGTCTCTTCTTGGAACTTTAGCCTGTATTTTCTTATACTGCAAGCTCAGCTTCCCATCAGCATCCAAATTTAGACTGTGGTCTAGGACTTTAAATCGTAAGTGAAGGATCACACCAATTTCATAGTTTCAAAGTCTTGTAATTTTATCAATGTATTATACTAAATGGAATTTTCATTTGGATAGAAAAAATAAAGCAGCAACCCTTTGTAGAATTCCTGCATGTTAAACTTAGAATCATTATGTATACTGTTTCTTGATTGAGATGAGCCATCACTTTGGCTTATGGATTGGATTATAGGGCTACACAGAGAGTGGCTCACTGGCTGTGAGTATCCATTTCAAGTGAGGAACTGGGTGACACAGCCAGGTAAGATAATACAGACTAAATTTTGATCAGTCTCTTCTTAGTAGCATTGAAACTTCAGCTGTAAAAATTTGGGAAAATATGGTGTTATGATTATGTAGATATGAAGTTTTCTAATTACATCAGTGAATATAGAGCGTGGTGAGGAACAGCAGTGGATCTTACATGCATGGGCAAATAGCAAGACCTATAGGGGGATGTCCCATAGCAGCGTAGACAGGAGGGACAAAGGAACATAGCTGGGGTTAACATAGGGAGTGAACAGCAGGAGGAAGACAGTAGAAGGTGCCAAGTTGGTACTATTGCTGAGAATAAAGAGAGTGCCAATTCTTTGTGGGAGGCGGTCGTTATGTGGGGTGATATAATCTAGAAGCTCTGTTTATCCCAATGAGTACAAATTTAGTCCCCTGATGATAGAGGGCCTTGCAGGGTTTTAAGAGGAGTGGCACAGACAGATCTTTGTTTTAGAGGCACCTCTCTGGAGCCCACATACAGATAAGATATGAAGGTGGCAAAAAGAAGGGGACAGTGACTAGTTAGAGATGATTAAAATGACCTAGTCAAAAGATGATGCAACTTCAAAGCCCTAACTTTAGAGAGAGAAGGTAGAGTGATTACCCCAGTGCCTTGGGTGGTCTTTAGAGATTAAAATGAATTATGCATTTTAGAAATGAGCTAAGAGGAAACTCATTCTCCAGACCAACATAGTAATAATCATAGTGGAGATTATCCAATAATCAGTACTCAGCTATGCTTTTTTAATATATGGCACATATATATTAGGCCTATAAATATACCAAGGGATCTTTTCGTCCTTTAGTGATATAAACCATTAAATAGAGTTTTATTTTGGACAATTGTGCATTTTTCTGATAAAAGGAATGAGTAGAAATTCTTGTTTTGTTCATCTTCCTTTAGTTTGTGTGCGTGTGTGTGTGTGTGTGTGTGTGTGCATGTGTGTGTTTATCACTTTCTGCTATTCTCAAATATAAACTGTCCTCTCTGTGTGTCTCCCAAGTCACTGGATTTTACTTTCCTTTCTGCCCCTGAAATTTCAAGTGACTTACAGCTCTCAACCATTTTTGTGGTTTTCACCACCCTCCCACCCTTTAGTTTGATTTAAAAATAAAAAGCTTAGTAGAACTTAAAAGGAAAATGTATTATTGGAGTGGAATATTAGTGTTAACAAGGATAGGAAACTTGATGTAAATGCAAATTATCTTACTGCAAAGTTTTTGTGGAGAAGTGTCTAAAACTTAATTTTTAAATCAGTTATTTTAAATAATGAAAATATTTTTAAAAATATTGAGCTACAACCCTGCATGTTTTGTGTTAATGCTCACAGAAGTGGAGGAGTATCAGCAGTCAGAAAATACACCTGCAGCTGAGTCTGGTCATCTCATGGTGGGACAGCAACAAGTCCTACGGAGTAGCAGCACATCTGACATCACTGAGCCACTGTGCTCAGATTCTTCTCAGGGTATGTGGTTTCTTTAGTTATTAATACAGAATGTAGATTCTGGTTGGAGGTGGGGAATGCAAAGAGCATTGCTTTCTATATTTATTTTGAATATATTTTGAGAGAATTTACTTATTGATTATAAGGATGTGGTTTCTACCAATGAAGTGTTTTCATTATTTAATATATTTCTCTAAAATTTATCAAGTTCAGCAAATGAGTGGAGTAAGAGGGAGGCGGAAAATATTCCCAGACAAGGTCAGAAGGAACAGCACATTAGGTAGAAAGCAGGGAGGTAGGATAAAGGGAAGTGAGGAATGGGCTGTGACAGGAGCTGTGGAAGTTGAAAATGAGAATGGAAAGCTGACCAGACTTGCGAAAAAGTTTACTGGCAACTTTCAGACACAGCTGAGGTTGAAAATAACTTGCAATAGCATTTATGTACATGGTTTTGCCAATAACTTTCAGCAGCAATAGGGTGGAGAAAATGAAGAGGCAGATGATTCAACCTGTTAACAGTTAATAGTGTATTTTACAGTGAAAACTTGTGCTTAAAGTTTATATAGTATCAATAAACATACTTATCATTCCAATTTAATGTCATGAGTTAATTAAGAAACAAACCTACCTTGTTTATTGAGAAGTTATATCTCTCAATATCAAGGTCATGCTAGTCTCATCAAATGTGTAGGGAAGTGTTCCCTCTTAGAATTCCTGAATAGGAATTGTTTACTCTTTTAAAGATTTTGTGTAAAATTGTTATTATCAGGGCTGAAGATGTAGTTCATTGGCACAGTGCTTGCCTAGCATACTTAAGGCCCTGGGTTTGATCCTTAGCATTGAAAGGAAAAAAAAAAAAGATTATGACTGTTTTCCTGAAATATTTGGGGAATCTGTCAGTTTTCTGGAGTCTTCTCATAAGAGGGGTTTAAAATATTATTCACATTTTAACAAAACTTCACTAAAGGGAGAAGGAATAAGTTAAAAAGATCTGTTGTACAATATTACAACTATAGTTAAAAACAATGTATAGTATTCTTGAAAATTACTAAAAGTAGATTTTTAAATACTCTCACACACACACAAAAAAAGATGTGAGGCAATGCATATTAGCTCAATTTAGCCATCCCACATTGTATGCATATTTATAATTGATAAATATATATACTTTTTGCCAATTAAAAAATTTAAATATAAAAAGGTTTTAAGAATTACAGGGCTATTTAGATTTTCCTTGTTTTGATTTTGATAAATTATGTTTTTCTGGAAATTTGTTTAATTCATATTTATTTTTATGTTCTTGGCCCCAGATTATTCAGAAAATCCTCATGTGGCCTTTTTAAATGTTTATGGGATTTGTGGTGATATTCCCTTTTTATTACTGGAACTTTTTACTTTCTCTTGTCAATCTTCATTTTAAGTCCTAAGGAGCCACTTTACTACTCTTTTCTTCCTATTGGTTTACCTGTTGGCAACTCAGGCAGCTTTTCTTTGAGATACCTTTCTTAAGGTCTCCTGTGCTAATGGAATGACTAAGTGGAGCCACTGTCCACAGTAAACAGCATTGAGTCTTCTGTAGTCAAGGCCTTCTGTGGGCCAGAGACCAGGTCTTTAATGTGGGTTTGACCTTATGCTACCAGTTTGTCAGACCCATAACTCACACTTTTAGGTATCTTAGGATAGATTGCGTATCTAGGAGTGGAATAAATGAATTATACAATAAAAATGTTTTTCTTTACAAGATAATACCTATTTTTCAAAGTGGTTGTACCTGTTATATTTCTGCCAACAGCATATGTAGTTCCCATTATATATAGATAATTCAGTAGTTATTTATGTAGAAAAATTATTTTTATAATTTACCATCTGAGACATTCCTTCTGTTGATTTTTTTTTTCCCCACCAAATCTCTAGGTCAAAAGGTAGAAAATGCACAGAATTTGAGTTCTTCAGAACCCAGGGCTATTCAAGAAAATAAAGGACATGTGAAGAGAGAACATGAAGGAATAACAGTAAGAATTTTTAAAGCATATCAGTTTGTCATTAAAGAGAAACAAATATAATAATAATAAATGAATTTATTGATGATGGTGATATTTAAATTATTTTTTCCCATTTAGATGGATTATCAGCTCAAATGACCTTTAAATCACTTCAGGTTTTGCTTCCTTTCTTAAGTAAAATTATAGTCATGCTATAAAAATGGTGAAATAAAATGAACGTGAAATGGGATTTATTGCCTAGTCTGTGTATGGCACTATATATAATATATTTTTAAGTAGATACACTTGTTTGTAGAACTTGCATTTCAGATTCCCCTTTCCTGACATTGTGTTGGGTAGTAGCCACCACCTGACCTGAGTTACTAGTTAAATGAATGTTTACAAAGGTCGGTTGTGGTTCCTTTTTGGAGGAAAGCCACCCACGTAGCCCTTACTCAAATATAAACAAATACAATGTATATAGAAGAAAATTTAAACATCCATAACTCATTTACATAGATGACCTTGTTCATTTTTTTAAATATAGTATATATGTCTAGAAAACTCAAATGTCACTGAAAGGTATAAAATTAAAAGGGAAGGCCTTCATACTCCTTCCTGTTTAGAAAATAACCATTGTTAAATTCCTTGTTTCTATGCTTAAAAAGGGCATATACCAGCTTACCTATAAATATTCTGTTTTTCAACAATGAAATGCATACCCACAAACTCATCACCAGTTTAAGAAACATTGTATTTCTTTGGTCTTTTAAGTTCCTTCTTTGTCTTCATTTCCTACTACTTCCCCTCAGATAGTGGCATTACCTTGGCTTTGTGTGTATCAGTCGCTTATTTTGTTCTATAGTTTTGCCATATATGTATCTTCAAGCAATATATTCTTCAGTTTTCCTTATTTTTGAAAGTTTTTGTAAAGTGTTCTGTAGTGTTACAGTTGCCTTGTTCACTTAGTTGTATGTTTCTGTGATTTATCCGCATTGTGACATATAGCAATGATTCATCAAATTTTCTCTGGCGTATGAATATGCCATCATTTATTTTTCCATCCTTTTGTTGATGGGCATTTAGATTATTTCCAGCTTTTTGTTTTTAGGAAAACTGCAGTTATCCACATTTTTGTATGTGTCTAAAGATCTACATGTTTATAGTTTTCACTATGATGACCATCTAGGAGTGGAATTGATAAATTATGCAATAAAAGAATGTTCTATACAAGATGAGACCTAACTTCCAAAGTAGTTGTACCACTTACATTTCTGTGAGCAATGTATAGAATTCCTATTCACAGTTTTGTCAAAACTTTTCTAGTCACAAATTTAAAAATTTTTATGGGTCCCAAATGGGTGAAAAATAACATCTGTTATTTGCATTTCTCAGGTTACCAGTAAGGTTTGAAATCTTTCCATGTTGATTGGTCATTTGTGTTTCATCTGTGCAGTGCCTACTCCTGTCTTTTGTCACTTAGCTATTGTCTATTTTTCTCTACTTTTTTTGTACTAGTTCTTTGTATTGTCTGGATATTGATCATATTTTGGTGATGTTTATAGTAAATATCTTCTTCCAGTGTGTGGCTGATATTTCCATTCTCTCTGTGGTATCTTTTGATGAACAGAAATTCTTCATTTTAATATTCTCAGTCATCATTTTTGTGGATAGGGTTTTATCAAATTTTTACAAATCTCAACTACACAGTGGAAAACAAGTACTACCTTATATTGACTCTATAAGTGTTTGAGGTTTGCTCTATATATTTAACTCTTTCACCTACCAGCAACTGATCCTTGTATATTGATGGAGATAGAAACCCAATTTCATTTTTTTTCCTCATAATAATTGTTTGTCCCAGGTCTCAATTTAGTGAATCCATTTTCATTTATTGAGATGAAATACTACCCTTCTCTCATATGCTGCTTCCTGGATATGTAAACCTTCATTTTGGTATTTATCTTCATTCTTTGGTTGTTTTTTCTCTCTGACAATACCACAGCATTTTAATTACTATTCTTCTCTCACATCCTTAGTCCCCTTCTTTTCTAGTGGAAGCTGTTTCTGTCGTCTTTTGTCTTTTTATTGTTGCTAGTGAGAAGTCTTATGTCCATCCTCTCTAGTTGTTGTTTATTTGTATTCTTTGTCCTTGTCCTTCGATTTCACTACAGTGTATTTTTAGGTACAGGTTTCTGTGGGTTTATACATTTATCCTCTTTTGTATATGCTATGCACCGTGCATCTCTGCATGTTTATCTTCTGTCATTTAGGGAACATTCTTGATAATCATTTCTTCAAATACTGTCACTTTTCCATTCTTTCTTCTCCCTTTTTCTAGAATTATGGATAGAAATATGTTGGGATTTCTTATTCTGTCTTCCATGTCTCTTAAGCTCTTACACTCCATGTTTTCCATTCTCTTTGGCCCTCTGGGTACATTCTGATCATTTCATTAGCTCTGTCTTTCATTATTTCAATAACTCTGTCTTTAGTCCACTTTTTAATACTTCCACTGAGTTTTTTAGCCCAGAAAGTATATATTTTGCTTCAAGTTTAAGTTGATTTTTTTCAAGTATATCTTGTAATTTTTAATAATCTCTTGTTGCTTCATCATTTTTATGATTCCCATCTTTTATTCCTTTAAGGTGTTCACAAATTGTAATTCTAAAATCTTTATCTGATTATTTGAAATCTGATATTTGTTGTTTTTAAGACTCTTAGGCCTAGTGATTTATTTCCTTTGCTGCTTGGTGATCTTTGATTGTGAGCTTTCAGCCGACTGATCTTAATATGTAGAACACCTAAAAGTCTAAATAGATGAATGTTCACCAGGACAGTGTTAGCATTTGAGTCTTCTGTAAATCAGGGAGTGCTATTTGAGCCTGGAGTCTTGGTCTTTTTGCCACTGGCAATGGTAATATTGGATTTGCCCTCACAATAGCCCCATTTCACTACCCTGTTTTCTGGTCACTTTTGAGGGAGCTCGTGGATATCTTAGAGGTTTACTTCCTATGAGCCCTAAACGCAACCAAAATTTTTATGTAAGATCTAGTTCTAAAGTTGTGGAGTGTTTTTCTTTCATGCAATCAGAAGCAAAAAAGTTCACATTGTGCTTTGCAATTAAGGAGATGTGCTGGGTATATTTCTATTTAGTTTATGTAGTACTTTTTTATGTAATATTAATCTAAGTATTTTATTTGACTACTTCTTTTTAGTTTAGTAATTATTCTGTCTTTTAATTATACTTCTTGGCCCCTCCTTTTTTTTCATTTGTTTGCTTATTTAATATTCATCTCTTTAATTGCTTAATTAAATCCCATGTTGTTTGTCCTTTTTTGTCCTCCCAAATACCCTCTGCAGTGGAGGACCTTAAATTTACATCTTTATTCCTGGCTCTATTCTCTCTCACCAATGCTGGGATTTTGTTCCCTACTTATAAGACATTATCTTTGGATATTCAGCACAAAGATAAGAATTAAAATGTCAAACTTTCTCAAGTTCTTCTCTTCCTTCTTCCTCTCCTCCTTTCTTCCTTTCCTTTGTTTACCATTTCCTCCCTCTCTCTATTTGTCACCATCTTTCTCATTGTGCCTTAGCTCTTTGCCCTTTTGTGATTTAATTTTCTTTCACTCCTATATATACCAGACCATAAGCTCTGACCTGTCATTCTGCAGCATTTTTATTTCTATTTTCTTCTCCTTTTCCACTATGAGAAACCTTATCCCCTCATTCCTGAATCATCATAACCATTCTATAGCAATTTTCTTCTTCATTCTAATCTGTCCCACAGATAACTACTTGACTTGTCTTTCCAGTAATGATTTTAATCACAGTGAGCTATTATCTAGAATACACAGTGGCACGTTTTGTTAATATTAGATCAAAAGTCCTAAACCTCATATTAAGGCCCACTGGCAGCTGCCTCTTTTAGAAGGTCTGCATTTCTTCTTACCTTTTTCCTTCTTCATGTGGCTTCTTTGCATGGCCTGCTATAATCAGCTTCTTTTCCTGCACATAGAATTTGCTGATTACCACTCCGTGCTTCCTGCCTTGAGTCCCTTCCTGCCTTCCCTCTACTACTTCCTGTCTATTGCCTTCTTGAACAGCTGTCCTGTAACTGTCAGCCAATTAAGGTAACACTTTATTTTACATAATTTTCAGAGAGAATTGATTTGCATATTTTGCTTATGAACATTGTAGTTATTTTGTGTAATTTGTGTATGTTTTGTCTCTCCGAGCAAATTATCAGGTTTTAGAGGATGCAGATTGCCTCGTGATTTTTTGATCCTCTGTATTTCACATAAGGCTCAGCATTTAAGCAGTGCTCAGGAACGTCTGTGGCACTTTTAACTAGAAAGTCACCAAGTGGATCTTTTGTATTCTGGGAAGAGTTTGTACTGTACCTGTCGGTACACTCATCATTTGTGGGTAGGTTAGGCCTTCTGGAAAATTGTATTCACTGTGTATGTGTGCTTGACCAGAGAAACAAATAGGGCTTTAAAATAAATTCTTCCATATAGTTTGGCATCCCTTCTTAGTAGATCCATTTTAATTGGATGTCATGTGACAAAGTAGAAGAAATTAAAGTTTCAGGTCTTGAGTAATACATAATTCAGTTATAGTAATTGTTGAACACACATCTTTCAAATGGAAAATATCAGTGTTTTGTTGCTATTGTTTCTTTTTCTTTATAAATGTGGAGTAGGAACTTTGCAGTCTTATACAATTTTAGCTTTCCTGTAATAAATGCAATATTTCTTTTTGTCTGAAGATCTTAGTACGAAGAAGCAGCAGCCCTGCTGAATTGGACTTGAAGGATGATTTGCAGCACACACAAGGAAAATGTAGGGAAAGACAGAAGAGTAAGTTCCAGGAAATGTAGTCTGCATTTGTCCACTGCAGAGTTAATGTGTTTTGTTTTCTTTTTACTTTCTAAATCAAATGATACCTTATCAAATGAAGAGACATGGTTGTGGAATGAAATAATCTTTTTCCCCAAACTGTAATTCTAATCCAATTAACAAAACAGTGCTCATTATTTGCCTGTACCTGAGAGCCCTTTCTTTCCACCCCTGTACCTTTCTCCAGATGAGAGTCATAGAGGGACTGAGGGCTTGAGTGAGCAGATGAACCCGAAGAAAAATTATCTTCCTCAGAAGGCTAGGAACACAAAGGTTCAGAAGTACATTGATGTTAGTGGCCTAAGTACTTTAAAATAAAATTTGTTGGAGTCCTAAAATATATTATCATATACTAAAAAATATAGAACTCCATTTTCCTGAAGTTGGGTGCCAGGCCACCTTCTTCTCCGAGTAGCATAGTAAACAACTCCTACATACCCAGGGTGGATCTTCGTGGGGTACACAGGAGCTCTTCTTATGCTCTACCTTCTTTCTGTTGGCTTAAAGTTCTGTGGAAGATGAAGTTTGAGACCTAACAGATTGGTCATATGGTTACTGAGACAACTTTCAGTTCTTTGCAAGTAAACAGATTAGAAGCAGCAAGGCTGGGGTACTGTCAGCAGAAGATACAAAGAGCTTCCATGCCGGGCACGGTGGCGCACGTCTGTAATCCCTGCACTTTGGGAGGCTGAGACAGGAGAATCGTGAGTTCGAAGCCAGCCTCAGCAACGGCGAGGCGCTAAGCAACTCAGTGAGACCCTGTCTCTACATAAAAACACAAAACAGGGCTGGGGATGTGGCTCAGTGGTCGAGTGCCCTTGAGTTCAATCCCCGGTACCAAAAAAAAAAAAAGAGCTTCCAGAAGGGTGAGCACACAGGAACAGTAGATACACATAAAATTGCTAGGAAGTGGTCAGGAGACTTTGAGGAGCAGGACTGTTTAGGTTTGTTTTGTGTCAAACTAAATAAATAGCCCTGTAAGTCTTCATAGGTCAGTATAACTATGACAAATTATTAACTTTAGTATTTAAAAGAGAGAATTTCTATAGTAGCATTCACCCTGTTTGAAAAGTCTAAACATCAAGCTTGAAGTGTGTACATATTTAGCAAAATAAACTTGCATTTGTGATATAATCAGTTATCAACATCTTCCTCCACTCACCCTCATTTTGTAGGTGGATAAGTCTCAGTGGAAAACTTTAGGACTTGGCATAATCTTTGAGGTGTATAGGAAAACTGAGCAAAGATAATTTGAAAAGAATGCCACTTGGGTGATATGCAGCAGAGCTTACAGTATCTATGAGTGCTCTGTCCTTAGAAGATTTAATGTGTTGACCTAGAGTCTCACAAGGACACCATCTGAACCCCATTGAAGTTCAACAGGTTCTCCCTAATCTCCTGAGCAATTCCTGCTGTGTCAACTGTTGAAGTATTTAGTTACTTGCATATTGACAATTATGAGTATTCTGATCTTTAGCTAGCTGTTTTCTCAAACTTTGGTTCTTCTATTTTGCAAGGTGATAGTACCAGCAGTGACACAGCTCTGGGCTATAACAATGAGGCAGAGCTGCCTATGAGCACATGGCAGACTTGTGAGGAAGACCCAGAACTGAACACTCCCACAGATGTTGTGGCTGACTCTGATGCCCGCCATTGGTTACAACTGAGTCCGACTGATGCTTCAAACTTAACAGGTGTGTTTGAAAACTGTGTTTGAAAACTGTGTGTTTGAAAAAAGGCACCAGTGGAAACAGCTGGGAGATTCCAGAGTTGCCTGGTTGCATCAACCTTAGGGATCCCTTAGCATCCCTTGGTGATGGGAATGCCACCTCCAACCAAATTGAAGTGGCATTATCAGTCACTATCAGTCATGAATTTCTGAAGTCCTGTATGGAAAGGGTTCTGAAACAGTATCCACATGTAGGAGGAAGGCTGTCATGCTGATAAGCACTGTCTATCCACCATGGGAGGAAGTGATGGGGCTCATGCCACATTTTTGCTATTCTTTATTGAATTTTCCCTACTCTGGGAATAGAGCAGTGGTTTTTACAATTTACATGTGTCATAAATCCAGGATAAGTCAAGGAATTTGGATATCTTATTAACTAATAATCTTTTATTATAAGGTATTTGATGCAGATAGTGTAATTTACGACATACATGTAGATTATGATTCATAGTAATAAAATGAGCACTGGTGACCTATTGAAATAAACAGCACCCACACCATGAGGTTCCCAGAGACCCTTCTGAAGTCTCTTTTCTTCTCTTGGCATCCTAATTTTATTTTCTAATAATTCCCTTGATTTCTTTATAACTTTAACATATATATTTTTCTTCAATATATCATTTGGTTTTGTTTCTAAACCTAAAAAAATAAGATGTCATACTCTGTATTTTTGACAACTTTTTTTCTTCAGTCTTTTTTTTTTTTAATTTTTTTCTGAGATTGGTGCATGCACAATGTAACAAACTTTTTGGATCTGCATCCAGGCTCTGCCAAGGCATTGCTGAGCAGCCTTGAGCTGATTACTTAGTCTCTGTCCTTAGGTTTGTCTATAAGAATAATGATAGGTCCTACCTGATAGGGCCACTGGAGAAAATGAGTGAACAAGAGAAGCTCTCTGCAGTTTTAGCTATTCCCATCTACATATGCACACATGCATGTGTATATTGTGAACCTTACAAAAGCTCAATTCCTTCATCTCTGTGACAGGGATGATAAGAATGAGGACACCTTGGAGGAGGTGAGTTTTTGTTTTGACAAGTATGAGGAGAGATGGGTGCTCTGAGGAACTCAGGGTGGGAAATGCTGACTAGAACTAAGACCTCCCAGGTCCATATTCACACTCAGACACAGATACCTTGTATGAAAACTATACAAGTAAACTAGAAAGCACATGCTAAGTAAAAAGTGTTATTAAAATGCTAAAAATCATTTAAAAGTTATAAATAAAGACTAATGTTTTACCTTACTGATTTTTTTTTACCAAGAAAACTTTGATAGAAAATTTTACTGAAGTCTCTGATATTTTTTGAAATTCTTGATGGAGTAATACTGAAACAATCATAAAATTAGCATATAAAAATGTTATTGGATAAAATTCTTTGTATAATAGGTAATGATTTTGACTAGTAGCATTATAAATTTATATGGGATTTAATAATGCACTAAGAACTTTAAGGTACTCTTTTTGATTCTGAATGGTAAACAAGCCAAGTCTTAACCATTTCTTTTATAGATGGAGAAACTGAGACCCAGAAAAATCATGCTATCCCACTAGAAAATAAGTGGCAAAGTTGGCACTGGCTTCCAGAGTATTTGGCACTTTTCTACTGCATTGTGGTTAAAATTACAACTGGAAAGCCCTTTGAACTACTTGAGAGTTTTAATACATTCATGGAATAAACGGCTTGGTCCAATATACAGGTTATCTAAGAGAAAATCATCATTATGGTGCTATAGATCCAAGTCTGAATCTTCACTGAGTTGAATGTACTCAAACACGAACCAAGTTTAATTATTTTTATTGAAAGGGAAGGAAATTGAGTGATTATTTCTTTTGTCTATCCTTGGGAAAGATTAGTTTTGATCCCATTTCAGAGTATGCTTTGGACAGCTCAATTTAATAAACTTGTGTGAGGTAATTCTTACGATACACTCTTATGTTTTTATATACTTAGTTCTTTGAAATACTAATAGAATCAGAATGCTCAGTTCAATAGTTCATCTTGTCATCTGTGAAAAGGACAAAGTGTAATATGATGAGGTTTAAGGATTGTCACAGTTCTGAATTTAACTTTCTGTTCTTAAGAGAACAGTTTATTCATAAATGAACAAGATAAAATTTATGTTAGCCTGATCTTTAGGACATGCAAAGAAAGCAATCAAACAATTTGATGTATCTGGTTTTCATTGAATAACCCTACCAATTATCAAATAGTTAGAATAATGAACTGCTTTAAAAATCTTACATTCCTTCAACACTGGCCAGCTAACAATCTATTTTTATGTTTGCTCACTTATTTAAATAATTTTATGTTTGCTGAAAATAGTAGCTAAATTTAGTGTGCAGTGTTTTAAAATGTACCTAGGAACTTGTTTTAATCAGATATATTGAAGTATGCAGACACATAATGATGGTCATGAAGGAAAAAGTTTATACTCAACAGATATCTGGAAAGAGAGGCCACATCATCAGGAATCTCCAGGGTTGGTCAAGAGGCAGAGGGAGCAGAACATGGGTAACAACCTTTATTGTCATTTCCCTTAGAAAACAAGGTTAGGCAAAATCAGCAGATTTAGGATTTCAGCTGAGAATAATTTCAGTGGGCTCTGGAACATAGAGGCTATCTCTAGTTGCCTGGTACTTGGCTGTGGAGAGATTAGAATTGGAGTATATTGACTTGATATATTAATACTAAATAAAGTAGGTGTTGGAGGAGATGAGCCCCTGTTGGTTCATTTACACATACAAGCATTATTCCTCTCTCTGGAGATGTTCACTATCTCTAGGAATTAGTTAACCCTGAAAAGTGTAGTCCCACCCTAATCAGCAAGGCCCCAGCTACCAGAGCATTAAGAGTCCAGAAAATAAGAAAACATAGTTATTACATGCTTAAAGTTAGTTCTGTTAAGGTAATAATTTGAGGGCAGGGAATATTTATGGCTCTTAAACTACAAATTAGTATTGTTACTGACCTCTTCCCTTATTTAGCAGATAAGCTTATGATGTAGAAATACTAATTTAGATGCCATAAGAAATACAACGATGAATAGGTCATTGTCACTGTTGTCTTAAGAGGTTACAAAGAGGACAAAAGACGTTTATACAAATAGTCACAAATAATGTGATAAATGCTATGAGATTTATTTAAAGTAAGGTATAATCACAAGTAGACTAATAAAATGGAATATAAGGTGCAGAAATGAATCCACACAGGCATGAAATCATGATATATGGTAGAGATGGCTTTCCAGATCTGGCAAGGAAAGAATGGACTATTCAAAAATCCCTGAGGAGAAGTATTTAGCCATATGGGGAAAAAAATGAAATAGAATATCTACCTTATACCATGTTTGAAGTTAGTTACAGAAGTATAAAATTCTTAAATGTGAAAAGAAAACTTAAAAAACCTTTGGAAGAAAATATTTTCTTAAAAAAGTGTCTGTAGTCTTGAGATACAGAGGTTTTCTTAAATGAGAAGCAGAAACAAAAGCAAGAAACCAACCAACCAGAAAGCTAACCATAAGAAACATACCAATATTCAACCTCAGCAAAAATTAAAACTTTTTTAACCAGAGATATTTTCAGAATTCCATGGTTTAGCAGAACCCTAAAGACTAAAAACCAAATCTGACATTCTTCCTTTCCAGATTCCTATCAGCTCTTTGGTAAGTTTTAAGATAAGATTTGTTAAGAGATGTTACCCAAATGTGGGTTAGTTTGGAGGATGTAGTATCTTCCTCTGGTAGAATGTAAGCTCCAGCAGGAAAGCTTGTTTTCTGGCTCCTGGGACAGTGCATGTCAGCAGAGCAGCATTCAGTAGAAACCTTGAATGAAGGTACACATATGCTCTAAGCTGCAGGTAGTTTTATTTAGCTAAAAACAGCAATTATGTTTTAACCTCTTAAAAATAATAAATATGCTAGTCACTTTCAAAATCATGGCCCTCCATCTAAATGTTTTTGTAACAGTCCTTTTACCACTTTTGTTTTTAATTATAGCTGTACATGTGAATTACATCCTGTTATCTTCCACTAAAACTGTTTTTTATAAGAACAGTTTGCCAGTATTATCAGTCATCACATACATTTTTGATGTTTTCACCAGACTTTGATCTGTTTTGATGTCATGAAATATTATAAAGAAAAACAATAATAGTAGCTACAGCGGCATCAGTAGAGCACCTCCCACAATTTTTAACATGAATGGTGGATCTTCTTAGATAGCAGACAAGGAAGGGAAGGAGAGGCTGCATTGGTGGGCAGTCAAATGCCAACTTGCTGCTTCTCCACTTTGATCATTAAAGTCCAGGCCTGATTTTTCTGGCCCTAGAATTAATGTGTTTAACTAGAGCCTTTGGGTTTGTGTCTTTTGTGTAGTTGTCAGACTAAAAGAGAAATTCATTTTCAAATACATAGGCTACATTTTTTCAACACACTCTCAAGCCTACATAAAGTTAGAACCATATGAAATGCTGCTTAGTCATAACTATCCATATTGTCAACTACCAAGACTTAATTCATAGCTAATATCTCTTCCATATTTTTAAATTCTTAAACTTTAGATTTCTCCGTAAAGTCCTTTATGTGTTCAGAGAAAGATGACATAATTTTGTTTATGAGTTCTTACTTTAAATGGAAATGCTTTTTATATTGATTGTATTGGTTATATATGTGTCGAAACATGTCAGAACTGATCAAATTACATATTTAAAATATGTGAATTTTATTATATCTTCAGTTTTGCCTCAATAAAGCTATGAAAAATAAATAAATAAACTAGGTTCAACTGATTAGGTTACAGCTCTCAAAGTCCAATCATTTCACTTTACTTCCAAACATTCCTGCATTAATACAGGAACATTGGGGGGACATCTCTTATCCAAAAAACAAACATTATTTGCTGGTGACCCTTTACATAGTTTAAATACTACATACCTTTCCACAAATCCATGCCTTTTACAGTTTCCTCTGTCTGGACCTCCCTCACTCTTCTGAAGTTTGTGCACGTCTTGCAAAATTCAACTCATTTTTTCTTCTCCTTTGCAAAGACTTCTGGCTTTCCCACATGCAATTACTTCCTCATCTAGTCTTCCAAAGTTACACCTGTTAAGTCCCACTTATCCTTACAATTATTTACTCACATGTCTTTCCCTCACCAGACTAAGAACTCCTGAGAGCAAGAACTGTGTCATAATTCAAACTGATAGCCCTAGTACCCAATGCATTGCTCAGTATGTATTATAGCAATTACTATCTTCATCTGGACTGTTCCCCAAAATTTCATGTTGAAAGCATGGTTCCCAATGCAGCAAGGTTCAGAGGTGGACCTTTTAGACAATGATTGTAATATGAGGGCTTTGGCCTCATCAGTGGATTCATCATTCAGTGGAAACTGAAAAAAAAAACCTAGAAAAAAGAAATGCAAATTAAACCCAAAGTAATTAGAAGCAAGGAAATAATGAAGAATGAAAATCAATGAAATAAAAGACAGAGAAAATCAACAAAGGCAAAAGTTGGTTCTTTAAAATGAATACAGTTAATAAACCATTAGCAAGACTGATCAAGGAAGAAGAAAAGAGGAAACATCAATCATCATTAACAGGAATGAAAGAAGGGATATCACTACAGATCTAACAGACGTTGAAGTATTTTGTTTATTCATTTTTTTAGTGATTCCTCTAGGTCTTACAATATACATTTTATCATATGTACTTCAGATTTATACTAAATTCTGGTAAAATATAAAAACATCACCATTACCCCAGTATGTCTTTCCTTCCTCTCCTTTTTATTTCCTTTTAGCATAGTATTCTGATACATACTATATATATATATATTATGTAATACTATATAATATATTATTATCTATATATAGATATAAATAAATACTATACAGTATACACACACATTGTATATAATAAACATTCTGGGGTAATGATTTTATATTTTACTGGAATTTAGCATAAATCTGAAGGAGAAATTATACACACAAACATATATGTATATATACTTGTTACAAAAAACAACCAACAACATATTGTTGTAATTGTTGTTTTACATAATATACCTTTTAAAGGTGCTAGATGAAAGACTACAAATATACAAAATATACATGTATGATAAGTTCAGCAAATAAAGTAAAGTAAAAACACAAAAAAAGAGTTTCTACTTTAATAAAATTTTAAATGTCTCCACATCACTCGATAATAATGAAACAATATACTAGGTTAGCATTCTAGCTTGCTAAAGAAAAATAAAGTGAACAAAGTATTTGGTACGTTGGTGGTGGAACATAAAATTTTCTGAAATTTCTCAAATCCCCATTTTTTAATTGCATGATCCTTCACTGACAAACCCTCAACATGTGAAGTGTCAGCATCTGTTCTGTTACTTATGTCAGCAGTGGGATAATTTTAGGCAAAAACATTTCAGTTCATTATAATCTTTTTCACAATAATATTAAAGAAATTGTTACAGTCATCTCAAAGGCTTAGAAAGAACTCAAAATATTTTGATAATGTGATGGAACCTGTTGCTTAGGATTTTTATCATGGAGGCAAGATTTTTTTCTGAACGCAAAGCAGTATTGGAACAGATTTTCGGGGTGGAATCCTTTCATGACTGAAGATCTGTTAATTGGCAGGTAATATAAAGGTACAGCTGATGAGGTACTTTGTGTACCTTTACATGGAGCTGTTACTCCAGCAGTGATCTTGTGTGATTGGAATACTGGGGCTAATCTCTCTTTTGGATGGTTGCATTTTCAAGGTTGTGGTAGGGGATGAAACAAAAGAGTAAATCACAAAAAAACTTGGCATCCTGTAGGAGAAAAATAGATGTCATATTATGCTGCTTGATCACTTGGAGACTTATGTTGATTCATAAGCATTCATTAGAACTTCAGTGTATTTCTTCAGACTAACAGGTGCTTGATACTATACTTACTTTATAGATTTAACAGTCAGAGGAGGAGCCTCTCTTCTGAGGCTTTATAAAAGTCAGAGAGTGCAGAAGGTTCAGACTTGGATTTTGCTCTCTGTACCTTTAGTCCCTCTGGCATGGCATGTAGGAATTCTGGTTTGGCTAGTCACACATTTTAATGTATCTCCTCAATTGATTATATGATAACTCTGTGGGAACTACAGATGTGTTTTCTTCTAAGGAAGGACATTACTCCTGCAGAAGGCCTTGCCATGATACCATGTGCCGTCCTTACTAAATCCTTTGTTTCTGTGCCTTGGGATCTTTCCATCACTAATATAAGCTATTGGCAGCCATTCTTGGATCTGCTCTTGCTCCTTTTCATATTCATTGCTTCTTGCTCATTGTTGCTCCTATAATCCCTCTACTTGGGTTTCTCAGATCCAGAGACTATGCTTCAGTTTCTTTGATGAAGCCTTAAAATTTATATATCTATATCTATATCTATATCTATATCTATATATACACCCTCACACCCCCACACACACTCAAGGAGGATTGATAATTGCCTAGAAGCCAGCCTACCTCTATTTGTATGAAGTGAGGAACAGGATGATTTTGGAATAATTATGTTAACAAACAAACAATGTAAGATAGTAAAGACCACTGGTTTAGTCTAGCTATATGTAAGACAGTCACAAAATTTAAATCAGGAGTTATTAGCAATAGCCATAGCTCTGAATTTATGTGAATTTCACAGCCTCCAAATACATGCAGTAAAATTTGACAAAATTACAAGGCATTACTGATAACCATAATCATAGAGGGAAATTTTAATATCGACATTAATTGATGAGTTAAGCAGAAATAATTATTAGTGAGAGTAGAGAAAACTTGCAGAACACAATGAATCTCAGTTGAATGGATATGTGTGTGTTGAACTTAATAATTAAGATAATTAAAAAACGTGATTTTTTTAAAAGCACAGAATATATTTTGAAAATTGATCAGTGAGATTATTTGTCTCAGCAGATGTCCATGGTTTGTAATTATAACATTCTGTGAATTTGATGAAGTTAAAATAATAATAGAAGTGTATCAACAGGAACATAAGAAATTGAAAACTGAACTTTAAATAAAATATTAAGTCAAAAGGAAATCAAATTGTGTATTATAAAATATTTAGAACTGGACTGCAATGAAAACACTACATAGATCAAATTGGTAGAACGTAGCTGAAGTCTTTAATGGAGAAAAATAAGGCTTTAGGAATATATATTAAGGAAGAAAAATATACACTTATGTGACCTATTCAGAAAATGAGAGAAAGAACAGCAGATTAACTTACAAGGTAATTAAAAAGAGACTGGCAAAACTAAGAGACTACATGAATGTACTCGAAAGTAAAAACAAAAGAGAAAACAGTCAAAAACCATTTTATCTTTACTGAACCTTCAAATAAAAGAGAAACTTTATCTTTTCTAGTCTATTCCATAGAAAGGGAAAGAAAGCTTTCTAACTTTTATCTACCTTGTGCTGCTTTGGTAACAATCAGACAAGGTCAGTATGAGAAAAAAAAAGTTAGAGACCACCTCATTTATAAGCATATAAGCAAAAAAATATGTAAATAAAATATTAGCAATAGAGGGCTGGGATTGTGGCTCAGCATATTGGAAAAATATCATACATCAGAGTCTAGAGAAGTTCATTCCAGGAATACAAAACAAAACAAACCTATCCTGAGAAAGACATCACTTAGGTCTCAATTGAGGAACTTTCTACAAAATACCTCACCAGTATTCCTCTAAACTGTTAAGGTCATCAATAACAAAGTCTGAGAAACTATCATAACCAAGTGAAGACTATAGAGTCCTGACAATTATTCATTATGGGTGAGATCCTGGAACAATGGCAACAAAAAATTAGGTTTAAAAACTAAGGAAATCTAGGGCTGAGGTCGTAGCTCAGTGGTGGAGCGCTTGCCTGGCATGTGTGAGGCACTGGGTTCAATTCTCAGCCCACATATAAACAAACAAAATAAAGATCCATCAACAACTAATAAAAATATTTAAAAAAACTAAGGAAATCTAAATAAAATATGGACTTTATAGTACCATTTCAATATTGGTTTGTTAATTATACAAATATTCCATCCTAAAATGCTAATAATAGGGGAACTATGGAGTATATGAGAACTCTATATACTATCTTTGCAATTTTTATAAATCTAAAACTTTTTAAAACTAAATTTTATTTTAAAAAAATTAATTCAGGAAAAATTATCAAATAGAAGGTAAAATCATTAAAAATAAACACAAAATTTATAAAATAGCACACCTGTAATCCTGTTGGCTCTGAAGGCTGAGGTAGGAGGATTGCAAGTTCAAAGCCAGCCTCAGCAACTTGGCAAGGCCTTGTCTCAAAATAAAAAAAATAAAATGGGTTTGGGATGTGATTCAGTGGTTAAGTGTCCCTGGGTTCAATTCCTGTAACAACAACAAAATAATATATATGTAGTTATATATATAAAATCTATATTTATATATATTAATTATATAATTAAAAAATGAATTAAGTGGCTTTTTAAAATAAGCTAAAGAGCCAGGTGCCATGGTGTGTGCTTATAATTCCAGTGATGTGGGAGGCTGAAGCAGGAGGATCATAAGTTAGAGGTTAGCTTGGGCAATTTAGTAAGACAATGTCTTAAAATTAATAAACAGTGCTAGGGTGTGGCTCAGAGGCAGAATGCTCTTGGGTTCAATTCTCCATACCACAACAACAAATTTTAAAAAAAAAGAAAGAAAGGAAGGGAAAGGGGGTTATCAGGGAGGGGGAAGGGAGAAGGGGAAAGAAAGGGAAAAAAAAGCCAAAGAAATGACTGACGAAGGCTTTTTAAAAATCCTGTGAATGTATATCTAGTCAAAGCTAGAGTGAGCAAACCAAACAGCCCCACTTGTTCCTTAAATGCTAAACTGAATCCACATTGAAAGTATGTATATTAAATAAGACAAATCCAGAAGGACAGAGATGGCAGGAGAAAGACCAACCTTTAGAAGTAGCAAAACAGGTGACGTGGCAAATGAATGGGCACACCCAAGAACATCAAATCCTGTGTCAGTAGTAAGAAAAACCAAGATAAGACAGAGAACTATAGGTTTTCTTAAGGGGTTAGAGAGTTGCCCATGCCAGCCCTAATGTTAGAGCTAAAAACAGGAAGACAAGATCTCTTTAAGAACTTGTTAGAGTTCCTTTACCCATGGCCTTCTCACCCCAGAGACAGAGAAAGTCAGTTAAGATGTTTTTGGCCTGGGGTCACCTATGCGTGCCAAGTGCAGAGATGCTGTCTTGAAAACAAAGGGATTGAGAGTTTACATACTCTCTGAGCAGAAGAGACTGTTTGGGGAGTCTTCCTTGGAATTTGAGTTCCAGAGTAAAACTCATGATACATATATCTGAGGTTCTTCAAGAACATGGTGGTAAGTTTTTAAAGTTCTTTATATATCCTGGAGATCAGTGCTCTATCTGATTGCGTGTGGCAAAAATTTCCTCCCAGAATGCAGGCTGTCTGTTCACCTCATTGTTTATTACTTTTGCTGAGAAGAAGCTTTTTAGTTTAAATCCATCCCATTTATTGATTTTTGTTTTTATTTCTTGCACTTTGGGAGTCTTGTTAAGGAAGTTGAGGCCTAATCTGGAGTGTTGAAGATTTGGGCCTACTTTTTCCTCAATTAGACTCAGGGTCTTTGGGTCTAATTCCTAGGTCTTTGATCCACTTTGAGTTGAGTTTTGTGCATGGTGAGAGATAGGGGTTTTGTTTCATTTTGCTGCATATGGATTTCCAGTTTTCCCAGCACCATTTGTTGAAGAGGCTATCTTTTCTCCAATGTATGTTGTTGGCACCTTTGTCTAGTATGAGATAGCTGTATTTATACCCCGCAAAAAACAATCAACCCAATCAATAAATGGGTGAAGGAGCTGAATAGAAACTTCGCAGAAGAAGATATACAAACAATAAACAAATATATGAAGAAATGTTCAACATCTCTAGCAATTAGAGAAATGCAAATCAAAACTACTCTCAGATTTCCTCTCACCCCAGTCAGAATGGCAGCTATCCAAAATACAAGCAACAATAAATGCTGGCGAGGATGTGGTGAAAAATGCACACTCAAACATTGCTGGTGGGACTGCAAACTGGTGCAACCTATCTGGAAAGCAATATGGGAGATACCTTAAAAAACTTGGAATGGAACCACCATTTGACTCAGCTATCTCACTCCTCAGCCTATATCCTAAAGACTTAAAAACAGCATACTACAGTAATGCAGCCACTTCAATGTTCATAGCAGCACAATTCACAATTGCTAAACTGTGGAAGCAACCTAGATGCCCTTCAATAGATGAATGAATAAAGAAACTGTGGTATATATCACAATGGAATATTACTCAGCAATAAAAGAGAATAAAATTATGGCATTTGCAGGTAAATGGATGGAATTGGAGAACATTATGCTAAGTGAAGTAAGCCAATCCGAAAAAACCAAATGCAGAATGTTCTGTCTGATTACATAAGGAGGGTGGGGGTGGAGAACATGGGAGAAATCGAGGAACTTTGGAAGGGTAGGGAGGAGGTGGGGGGAGGGGAGCGGGAATGGGAGTATCAAAAATGGTTGATTGAGATAGACATTACTACCCTAGGTGCATGTATGAAAACACAAATGGTGTGTTTGCAACCAGAGAGATGGAAAAATTGAACTCTCTATATGTACTATAATTTGAAATGCATCTAAATAAATTAATTTAAAAAAAAAAATGGTGAAACTCACCGAGACCATGCCTGATTGTGGACTAAGCTTCTTTTCAGTCCTCAGCAGGGTCATTGAAGAAATGACACTAGAATTGAGGAAATAAATCCAGGCCAAAAATAGGCATGTAGAGATATGAGTACATGGATGGCATTTAAATCTGTATGGCATTAGTCTGTATGAAATTGAGAAGGGACTGAGGACAAACAGAAACGAAGAGCCCTGGGGAGGGGATCCTTCAGTGTTTCCAGGTCTCTGAGATGAAGAGGAATCAGCAAGAGGAAAACAAGATGAATGTCACACCTGGGGTTCAGAAAAGACGCATGATTACATGATTCTAATGCTGCTGAGGACTGGAAATTGAGAGCTGCATAAGCAGCATGGAGGCTGTTGGTAGCCTACTCAAGAGCAATAGAGTGGAGGGGATAGAAACAGTGGGAGCCATAAGTAGGATGCATGAGGAAAGAGACTGAACTTCATGCAAAGTCTCCACCGTGGGGATTTGGAATCCAGAATGAGAAATCTGAGCTGTTGGAGGTTTTCTAAAGGGATATTCTTGGTCATGGAAAAAAATAGAAGCAGAGTTGTGAGAAAAGGGCACAAGAAAGAGTTGTTAAATGTTTCAAGGATGTCAAAAGAATAAAGAGTGAGAAAATACAAAATGTTTGCTACTGTTGATTAATATGTACATACTATAAAATAAATATATTTGTTACAGTGCAGTGTTCTATTAAGTGTTGCCTGGGTATTCCCAACTGCTTTTCTCTTCTCTAAAAATCCAGAAGCTTATGACTTTAGGCAGCATAAGTCTTGATCACTTCAGTCTTCCCAAGCCTTTAGCCATCCTAAAGCAATAGGCATCCAAAGAACAAAATTCCATAATTTTAATGATATAAAATTAGATGTACTAGGGCTGGGGTTGTAGCTCAGTGGTGGCGTGCTTACCTCATGTGTGATGCACTGGGTTCGATCCTCAGCATCACATAAAATAAATAAAATAAAGGTATTGTGTCCATCTACAACTAAGAATATTTTTTAAAAAATAAATTAGATATACCTGTAAATCATTGAATTCTTCTCTAGCCATTTGTTTCAATGTATGAAACTTTATATTTTATAATTAAATATATGTTGCAAAGACATACTTGTGCCTTGAACTGCTAGCACATTCCCATCTCAGAACTTTGCACTGGCTCTTTTCCCTGATGGACTTTTCCCAGCTCTCCCACACAGCAGCACAGTTCACTGGCTCACCATCTTATGGTTTCATTCCCATGCATAATAGCTTTATTCATTAGAGAAATGTGAATGAAAACTTCAGTGAGATACAACTTCATAAAACCTGACGGTACCTATACTAGCAAGAATGCAGAGCAAAAGTAGTGCTCATGTACTTCACTCATGGAAATAGACACTGGAACAGCCACTTTGAAAACTGGTCTTGAAGGTGCTTTCTTTTCTTCCACATAACATGTATTAAACTTATTATTTAGCCCAGGAATATCATCCTTAGATATTCATCAAAGGGAAATGTACATGTATGTTCATACAAAAACCTGTGCATGAATATTTATGGCAGCTTTACTTGTAATTGCTCAAAACAGGAGCCAATCTAAATGGCCTTCAAAGGGTTAGTGGATAAACCTTGGTACATAAAGTGGAATATTAGTCAACAATCAGAAGGAAAAGACTACTGACACACAGAACCTTGTGGATGAATTTCAAGCACATTTTGCTAAGTGAAAGAAACCAGATAGGCTACTTGCTAGGATTCTATTTCCCATGCCATCTGTAAGAGGCAGAACTACAGAGACAGAAAAGCAGTGGTTGTGAAAGGCCAAGAATGGAGGGGACTAACCATGAAGGGATACTTTTTGGGGCAATGGGACTGTTTCATATCTTGATTATAGGGACAGTTTACAGTGACTGCTTCATGACTGCATACATTCCTTAAAACTCCTTGAGCCTAATAAGGAGGAAAATTTGTCTGCAGATTCTACCCTCAATAAACCTAACCTAACAACCATAAAAACAGCACAGATGTTTCTCCAGTAGTGAGGCCTTCCCCAGCTATGTATTCCCAGGATATCCGTTTTGCTCAAGGTCCCCCTTGCTCCTTTCCCTGCTTCATCAGGATGGCCAGGAACTGTTACTTCATCCCTAACTTGTTGCCCTTTGAGTGTGAAGAATCAAAATCATTTTACTTTCTCATCAGTCCTTCTTTTCTATCATTTCGAATTCTCAGCCAGTTTACATTTTGTTGTTTTAATTACTGGGGATATATAAAATTTCAGCATAGGTAATTTGCATTCAAGAAAAAAACTGTGATAATGAAATCCAGATTGTCTTCACAGTGTTAACTTGTGTGTTTCTCCATAGACAGCAGCGAGTGTCTTGCAGATGACTGTAGTATAATTGCTGGAGGGACCCTCACTGGTTGGCACCCAGATTCTGCTGCTGTGTTGTGGCGAAGAGTCTTGGGAATCCTTGGAGATGTGAATAATATCCAGTCACCCAAGATCCACGCCAAAGTTTTTGGCTATCTCTATGAACTCTGGTACAAACTAGCAAAGGCATGTTCTCCTATGTTAAACCTTTGAAACTTTCATCATTAATACAAAAACTGTGTTGTAACTAACTACTGAACATATTCTGGAGCATGAATTAGGCACTTAGACAAAGTGCATTTGATTATCAAAGAGTAAATCATAATAATTATAGTTTGAATGTTTTATAAATGTGAAGTCATTTCATTTAGTGTAAAAGTACAACATTTGTATAGGATATTAAAAATAGGATATTGAATACATTTAGTTATTCTCTTTATAAAAAACGATACTGGTTTTAGCATACAAAATTTGAAAAATACAGAAAGTGTATATGAATATGCATCACTATCCCTTAGAAATAAATGATATTAATAATATATACTTCTGTTTCTTTAGATAAAGACATTTTTCCAAAAGTAGAGTAAGAGTACACCCAATTTTCACTCTGGTTTTTGTTTTGGTATCAAACATAATTTTTTCCTTTATTTAATCTATTTTTCAAAAACATGATTCATGTACATACAGTATAATTTGTTACACCATTCCCTAACATTTGGAGTTTAGGACCTCTCCAGGTACTAACATTCAAGGAAAAATAATACCCTAATTTAAGCCGGACACAATTCAGACAGACAAGAGATTTTACAACAAAAGAAAAAATTGTAAATATGGATTTTCACTCAACTTGGAAGACAATGTTGAAATATTGTTGCAATAAATGGAATGTTACCTTCCCTAAAATTCTCTTCTTTGTGAATTAGATACGGGATAATCTAGCAATAAGCCTGGATAACCAGTCTTCTCCATCTCCTCCAGTCTTGATTCCACCACTCAGAATGTTTGCATCATGGCTATTTAAGGCAAGTGGATATGTGCTTTTTCTTTATTGCAATTTCCTCTTCCTTCCTAAAATTGAGTTTGAAAAATGTAATTGCCCAAGACTGCATGTTTTGAAGACAGGCTGGATTTTACTAAAGCCATAGTATCCCACATCTTCATAAACAACTCTTCTGGAAAACTAAGAAGTAAATGAAATGTCGAAATGCTCTGCATCTGGACTTGATTTAATCTGGAAACATCATCTCCTTGGCAGGCAACGACTCTGCCAAATGAATACAAGGAGGGCAAACTGCAAGCCTACAGGCTGATCTGTGCCATGATGACCAGACGCCAGGACGTTCTGCCAAACTCAGATTTCCTGGTGCATTTTTACCTTGTGATGCACCTGGGATTAACCAGCGAAGACCAGGTATTCTGTGATTTCTTTGTCATAATTGTCCATTAACAGGAAACTGCATATTATGCTTCACTGATATCAAGGTTTATGAAAATACATCAGAAATGTTTAATTTCTCAGCAGTTTCAACTCTTACAGAAACCACAGTTGTCTTTCAAGACTGTCAGTCATGTTTTATCACATCCCTGCTTTTTCCCTCCCACTGACTTTGCATCGTGACAACTACATTTGAATTTAATTCTATGGCTGTATGATCTGATCTCTACCTATGTTGCCAATCTCAAAATACCATCTCAACTAACCACTTTTCATTTGGGTTCTGCATTATATATTGCTTGAAATAAGTGATTCTGGTCATATAAAGATATCTGGAAACTAATTTTAATAATTGAATTATTTTTGTCAAAGATTTTACCTATAAGTTAGGGGTGTTTTCACATTTCTTGAAGCAGAGTGATTTTATTTTCTCCCAAAGAAATTAAGGTTAAATTGTGGTTAAGTAGGAAAAGAAAGACCCCCAAACCTTCTCTTTGTAGACCCTGGATTTAGGGGGTCATATGTGGCTAACTCTTGAGCTTGCTCCCTTGGGAAGTTGTTAGCACTTGTGAGGGGAAGGAGGAGGGATGCAGACAGGCCATGTGGATCTTTGACTTGATGTAGGAATATCATTCAGACAAGGAATGTGTTTGATTTGTACTTTACAGAGATTATTTTGGACTCTTATTTGGAGGGTAGACTTGAAAATGGGCAATGGTAGGATAGAGTAGGATTTTGGGTCTGGAGATGGATTAAATAGGAAGTGGTCAAACTAATATGAAATTTTTAAATGATGAGAACTAAGATGGTAGCATTGGAGATGAGAAGAAAGGAACAGGAAAGATTTAAGAAATTTTAAGCTATTTGTTTTTATCACTAGGTCTTCTTGACCAGCTGGAGATCTGGCAAGTATTTCAGAATTTACCCTTTAAGTTGCTCATACTTGTCAATGAACTGAATCATTTATTAACTACCAGGTAGCTCTCCTTTACGTATTTCTTTTATTCTATGAATGTTTTATGTAGACACGCAGACCTTTTGATACCTCTAAAATACATTTAAGAGGTCATTCTTGTAATTACCTTTTTTGTTCTTATTGTTGCATGCACCTGAACTTTCCCAACCCTTGGGCTCTATTTAAAGATTTTTCAGCATATTCTCTGATATATACTTTGAGCTTTAATTGCTAAAATTTTATCTGAGATATAACCATGCCGTCCCAGTAAGTTGTCTTTGTAACCTCTGTTCTGAATTTAGCAGTACACTGACAACATCTGCATAGAAGGCTGACTTTAGTAGACTAATGGTCACATTTATTTCCTAGAGAAATGTAGAAATAAAGATGTGAAGTAGAATTATTTATACTTCCTGCTTAAATATTTTAAACCATTGCTGCAGGTAAAAGCATTTTTTAATAGAGTGATGCAGCTCAGAGTATGTGGATGATTAAGTTAAAGGTATAAATAGGGAAGAGAACTAATTTTATAGATGAGAAGATCCTTCAGTATAGGAACCAAGAGAGGAAGATTTACTTAACAGTGCTTTACTTTAAAGGAGTGTTTTTCAAAGATTCCTCAGGAAAAAAATTATTTGTAAATAATCAACTGTAGAATCTTCTGACTTAATTACAAATTTGAAGTCAGTAGTAAATACTTAGTATTTCTTAGTATGTGTTTTCTACAAAGTCTCATAAATAGGTGTGAGTTTAGAATCACCTATTTATTCTAAGGCATGTTGGTATGAAAATTAATAAAATCAGAAGAAATAAGCATTTAAGAAATTAGTATAATTATAAGAATTATTTTCAAAAATATTTTGCATGTAGAAAGTTTTCAAATTTTATGCTTAAAATTGTTTTCACATTTTAATATTATGTCATGTTTTCAGTTAAGACTTAGTAACCTTTTATAGTTTGTTGTAAATACATAAATCTTAGGAGATAGTACAATGATAGCTGTAATCTCAACATCCAGTCTTCTAAGATAAAGTGGGGATATCATAAATCTCTATTTTATAATCAGCCTATTGTATAGGCCATTAGAAGCCTGGATTTTTATGTGGGTTTAATAGAATTGACTATGTACTTTAACCTTAACAATTATTGATGTATATTCTAGAAGCCCTGACTGTCTGCCAAACAGAGTTACTCTAAATAAACTTTATTCTTTTGCCAGACGAAAATTATGCAGAAAAACTTTAGTGAAAGAAACTTTTCTCATTTAAATAAGAACTGTCTCTAGTTAATTAGTTTAACTTTTGGTCAACATGTCTAAATAGATCATGGTTCTTGTTTCAGAACTTATATGTACTTCTGGAAACACACACTATATTCATTATAGAAATAGAGGAAAGCATTTACTGTGGAGAATACAGTTAAATTCAATTTTTTAATTGGTGAATTGTGCACCTGTGGCTCAAGGCTTGTTTCCATTTTGTGAGTTCTGAAAGAGTCATATTTACATGTAACCTGGAACTAAAGGATTCTTTTATTCCGAGAGAACATTACAAAGAATTTTCTGTGTGTTTTAATGAGATAAGTAATAGCAAATAATTCTTAAAAATTTAATACCAGTATTGTTTTACAAATAAAATCAAAGGTGTGTTTCCTTATTTTGCCTCTGGGTGGCACACTTGTCTGCTGGACTCAGGTGACACAAAACAGCTGCAAGACTGAGAACCCTGCAAACATTTTGGTGTGTGTGGCATGGTCGTTTTACGAAATGCTTTTCTGAATCTGAGACTGTCAAAATTATGTCGGTAGTGACCAATAAAATGTTTAATTCTAAATAAATGTCATTTTTAAACATAGTAGTGTTTGTACTAATTGAAGACTTTGATAAGTTTAAAAACCTATTTATAAAGTAGATGTCTTACAAATTGCCCTGTGTACAGTGACAAAATTATATAAAGTCATGGCTTCATATAATAGGAAAGCAAATTCATTATGTAGATAAATTTAGTCATTTTCTTATAAAAATTAATGCATATGCCAAACAGTCAAAATTCAAAATGTAGTATGTTACAAAACAATTGTTTTTTAGCATTTTTAAACCAAGTTTAGCTATCCTAACAACTTAATAATTTAATGGTTAAAATAATGACCTTATCAAGTAGTATTTTCTACAGTACAAATATAGTATGGGAATGTGGCTTATTAGTGTGATTGAAAACATGCTTTGAAATGGCTTTATTTTTTTCCTTGACATTACTTCCTTAAAAATTAATCCTGTTATTGGTTTAGAAAATAATTAGAATCATAAACACTTTGAAAATAACTGTAAATTATAAAGAAAACTCTGGGTGACTTCTAGGAGTGCTCAGCCTGCCCATGAAGGGGTCTTCCTGTTGGTCTCCTCTGCTCAGTTTTGTGTCTGGTGGGCTGGTGGGGGTAGTTGGAAGGTCTTCATTCCCCTGACATCCACAATGCCAGTCTCGGTACTGGGACTGTGTAATATTATCCCATTAATTCTTCTCTGCAATTCAGTTAGATAAGTATCATGAACCATTTTATGAATAATGAAAATTCAAAAAATGTCAAGAACTTTTCTCCAATGCTGCACATTCCAAAGGCTGTTGGAAATCACATTCAGGTTTGGCTTATTCCACTGGGTATGTTTTTTTCATTGATTCACAGCTAATATGTTGGTCAAACAGTCCTTGGCTTTATTCCTTCTTCCTTTTTATTTTGCCTAGGCTCTGGCCTTGGTAACGCCAACTTCACAATCCTCCTTATTAGAGTACCTCCAACTGCAAACGTGTTCCCATAGTTGCCTTCTCAGTGTTTCAATTTCTCTTCTAAAGCTGTTCTTGGTTGTTCTTAGTTTTTCCTAATGTTTAAGCAACTTTTTCACCTCATTCTTTCCCAAAATATTTTGACATGAAAGCAGCTATGATTTGGATTTATTAAAAACAGTTTCTATTAATTTTGTGATTATTTAAAACATATGGCAAGATCAATATGTGTGAAATGGAAAAGGACAGTTGAGGAAAAGAATTTTATTTTCATGTTTGTAAGAACATATATCAAAGCCTGGAAAGTTTTCTTTTCTTAAAATAAGTAAACTATTTTAACAATGACTTACAGATTTAATGTCTTAATGTAATTTGTCTGTTATACATCAAAGTTAAATTCTCTTTTAAATGCAAAGCTTACATTAATGCAAAATTATTGCTGCAAATTTGCATATAGAAATTTCAGGAAATGTGGACCTTCATCATTTTCATCTATAGTGCTGTATTATTGTATTTCATATTGCACCAAAAAAGCTTGAGGCCTCTCTCAGGTGTAGAAGTGAGTATTGTTCTGTCCTGAGGCAAGGGCGAAGTTACAAATTTGAACCATAACAGCACAGTGTTTAAGATATTGTATAATGTATGATAAAGTGTAACAGTTATAAGCATGGGCCTCAAGTCAGGCTGAGCCCCAGTCTTGACTGTATCATTCCTTGGCCAAGTCCTTTGGGCTCTCTGTGCCTTGGTTGCCTACATGTAAAGTGAGGACAATTATAGTGCCTTCCTCAGAGGGTTGTCTGAAGACTTGAAGTGGGTAATGCCCTCAATCTGGTGTGTGACATGACAGCCCTTACTAAGCATAAGCCCTAATGCTAACACTAAGGACAGGAGGATTGCAGCTCCATCAACCTCCTACGTTTTATTTTTTCTAATATCTGAAAGTGTTAGGTGTTCTTTTTTTTTTTTTTTTTTTTTTTTTAAATTTTTTTGTAGATGGACACAATGTCTTTATTTTATTGCTCTGTGTATGGTGCTGAGGATCGAACCCAGGGCCTCACACATGCGAGGCAAGTGCTCTACCGCTGAGCCACAATCCCAGCCCCGTGTTAGGTGTTCTTTTTTCCCTTTACCCATCTTTTATCTTACTTTTGATTATAATGATTTGACTATATAATTAGGTATGGTAGAATTTCAGAACATTGGGAGAAATAACCATTCCTTATTCTCTGAATCAGACATAGTAATGTTTATTTTGCGCTTGTATGCTTATGATCCAGAAATGTCACCTGTGTATCTGTGGCTATTGACTCACTCTATACTTGTTTCTCATTCCACCCAAGGAGGGCATTGGTGGAAGGCTGAACTAGCTAGACGGCTAAACTCTGCATGGCCCAGACTCCTTGCAGCTAGTTAGTATCTAGCAGAGGCACCAACATGGCACTTGAAAGTAGATGTAGGAGTGGGAGGAAGCAGCACAAGGTTGCTGGGGGCCGGCTTTGTGGTGTGGCAGTGTTTCTGCTTGACACCTTTGTGAAAGATTCCACCTTTGTGGAAGATACTCTTAGCCACCTTATTGTAAGTTAGATATAACTATGTTAGAGTTAGATATAACTATCTTGTCTTCATAAGTTAGATATAACTATCTTGTCTTCATAAGCTCAGAAATCTGGATTTTGTGGTCTGCAGGTGAGACCTTGATTTAGCCAGTGACTGCTCTGCAAAGTCCTGTGCTAGGCATTGGCAGAATATGACCAGTTCTACTGGTTGATATCTCAGTTGCTAATACACTTGTAACATTAATTTAATTTACGTATTTTTTCTTAATTTGGGCCACTTATTTTGTAGCCAAAAATATTTAACTTATTTGGGGAAATTTTTTTTATTTAACTTCATATTTTAGTGACCCCTTTACCACACCAGTGTTAAAACATGATTTTAAGAACCATACATAGAGCAGTATTCTATCATAGAAGTCAAAGTAATTTATGAGATTTTACAGATGTTACAGCCTCCTCTCATGAGGTATATGATGGAATAATATAATAATAAACAGTCGTTTGTAAAAAGATCCCACGGGCCCTCTCAGTGAGCGTAAGACTCTCATTGAGCTATGAAAGCAAGGTGCAGGGATGAAACTTGTAAATTGGCCATACCTGACTCTTTTAATAACCCCAGACAGCCTGTATCATGCAGTGATATGTAATAATTGCATCACCTTTTCTCACACAAAGAGTTGTTCTTTGCCAAATATTTAGCCTTATAACTAGAACCATATGAGTTAAATATGTATAAATTTCTAAATATATTTAAGGTTAAACAGAAATGAGTATTCCATTCCAGTGAAAGAAATAAGATGACAATTTGAGGATCTTGTTTGTCTCATACCCCAGAAAATCATTTTAACACCTGCCTCTAAAGTGTGCATTCTGTACAGCCAGTGATTTTACCAAGGTTTTCAGTTATAGGATTTTTAATTTAATGCTAACAGAATAAAGTACATATTTTTGAATTTAAAATTTTAACTGATATCTGGTAAACAACAATCTCATGTGAAAGATGAACTTTAAGTGGGTAATTTTGTAAAAGCTTCATTTAAAAAGAAGTTTTATGGGCTTCTACAGTGAGAAAGAAAGGTTTAATCCTAAGCCTTACTCCTAAAGTTTTTAAAGAATACAATAACATATCTTTCAAGATTTAGAATATAAAATGACTTCAAAATATATTTAGTATGTGACTTTTATGTATGACAAGCTTCATATTAAAAGCTCTTAAGTGCTGGGTACTAGACTAAGCTTTGTCACTCTTTGGTTATAGGACCCCCACCTGACCACAAGTAAGTTAAGAATGAATTGTATTAGAGGATCTCTAAGACCCTTGAGCACTCCTGGATCCTCTGAATTATTTTTAGGCATTTTATTATTAGGGTCACATCACTCTTCCCTAAATATGGCACAAAGTTTAATTTCTTGTTGAACATTGTTCCCCATCATGGTAAAGATCTAGTGAGGTTTTGATGGTATGAGACACATAAACAAATATCTGTAAACTGTCAGCTTGTACAAAGAACCAAACCAGTGATATGCACATTATGGAAATAGGACTGTGATGAACACCCTTCTAGCTAAGTTGGGTTGAAAACAGCTCATGGAAGAGGAGGGATTTAGCAAGACTTTCAAAGATGGATAGGATTTAGACAGGACAAGAAGCAGGATAGAATTTCACATGACAAAGATACAGCCAGGCACTGTGGCACATGCCTGTAATCCCAGCAACTTGAGAGGCTGAGACAGGAGGATTGCAAGTTCAAAGCTAGCCTCAATAACTTAGTGAGGCCTTAGTGAGACTCTATCTCTAAATAAAAAATGAAAAGGGCTGGGGGTGTAGGTCAGTGGTTAAGTGCCCCTGGGTTTGATCCTTGATAACAGCAACAAAAGACAAAAATACAAAACTTCTCAGGTCATGTTCAAGGAACAATGACTAGAATTATTTTGCTTTAGTGCCAGGTATTTGGAAATAATATGTGAATATGAATTCAGATTTAACAGGGAGCTATTAAATATTTTTGAGCATGACACTCAACATGCTCAAAAATTATTTTAAGAAGCTTAAACCATAGTTATTATGTGGAATGGATTATAATCATGAGAGAATGATGACAGCAAGAACAGAGAGGGAATTGTGGTAATAGCCCAGGGGCACATTAATGAGGGCTAACAAGGACTGGGACACAGATGGGGTTTGTGTGAATGTAAATGTATTTTAACATACATATGTGAGAGAGAGAATATACACATATATATGTATATATAAACACGTGGGTATTAACATGTATAGATATACTGTGCATTTCTGTGCATATACAATTGTGTGTGTGTGAAAGAGAGAGAGAGAAATATGTATGGCAAGTAAGATATAGTGCTGAGTGGCAAGTATCCTGAGAAGGTATAGCCTCCTGGCACTATTGGCATTGTTTCTCAAAGCCAAAACCACTTAAGACCAGCAATGGAGGTAAAGAAGGTAGGTCACCACTGTAGAGAGAAAGTGACTGTAAAGATTGACTTGCATCTTGACTTGTCCCTCGCCTTGGACATGGTAGTACTGGGTAGGCCAAGCAGGTGCAGTGGAGGAGACAACAAGCATCCCTAAAGAATTCTTGCCTGTTAGGAATTAGGAATGTGTGGGAAAAATTTACAGGGACTTTTCCCTTTACTTAAAAGAACATGTTTTCTTATCCTTTTGGAATTCAAATAGTTGACGTGCAAACTGTAAATTTATTTAGAGTTATTAAAGTAGAACTTCTAAAGGTCTCTGTCATTTGATGTTTTTATTAGCCAGTTTTGTTAATATTTATTTTTTAAAGTAACTGTATAGTTAAAAACAAGCTCTTATTTTTCTAAAATTTAACTTTGTTAATTTAAATTTACATGATTTTACCTGAATGAGATTTTATTAAATATAAGGATTAACTGTAGCAATATACAAAACCAAAAGTTTAACTTAGGTTCAGTGAAAGAATATCATTTACAGGGAGAGGTGGTATATGATATCAGCCCTCTCCTGATATGTGTTTATTAATAATTCTTATGTATTATTATTGACAACTATATTATGTATTCATTGTACCAAATTCAGAGTGATAGAATGTAGAAGCTATCATATAACTAATGTTAATACCATCAAGTAACAATCAGTAGTTTCTGAGTTTCCTGTGAGGTTTCATGGGAATGTACAAGCTGTAGGATAGTCAAGTTCTGTCAAAGACAGTGTTAGAACTTTGTTCAGCTATCAGCCAGTGGTCATGGGGACTTCAGCTGAATGATTGTATCAGCATGATAAACTGGATAGCTCCTTTTCTTTCCTTTTCGAGCTATAAAACCAATAGTTACTTTCATTAGGCTACAGACAAAGCCCACTTAGTCCTCAAAGAAGAAAGTAGAAATATGTAGAAGGTAACAGATGGCAGAGGTTTCGGTTATGAGGTTTAACACATGAGCAGTGAACTTGTTTCACATCTTTAAAAAGTGTAAGATAATAGCATGGGAGACTGATCCAGAGAGGAAGAAAGAATTCTACCTGAGAAACCAGAAACTCAAATTTTGTTTTGTATCCCTTGTTAGATTTAAAAATATAGAGACTTTCTGGGCTGGGGATATAGCTCAATTGGTAGAATGCTTGCCTTGCATGCACAAAGCCCTGGGTTCAATCCCCAGCACCACAAAAACAAATAAAAAATAATAATCTAAAGTCTCTAAAAAGCATTTGAGCAAAATATATGGTTCCCTTTTCTATAATTATCCTTTAAAATCCTTATAGATATATCAGGTTTGTTTGTTGTCTTTACATATAGTGCTCCTTTTGTTGTCTTCATCTTGTCCCCACTTGTCATTTCTGTCACCAGCTAATAAATGTTTGTGCCATTTTGGTATAAAAGTTGCAGACATCTCAGGTCTGTGGTTTAAGTTGTCATGCTGCTGGAAAGTTTTGCTTTCTCTTTCCAGCTGTTTACCTATTTCCTGGAAAATGTAGTAGTTCTCTGTAGCGTTATGGAGTTTCAGCAGAACCAAATTTTTGCCATTAAAGACTGGCATTATGACAATGTGATTCTATACTTGGAAGATCCAAAAATTCCACCAGAAAACTCCTAGAAATAATAAATGAATTCAGCAAAGTAGCAGGATATAAAATCAATACCCAAAAATCAAATGCATTTCTTTGCATCAGTGATGAAACCTCTGAAAGAGAAATTAGGAAACCTACCTCATTCACAATAGCTTCAAAAAAAAAACAACTTGGGAATCAATTTAACAAAACAGGTGAAAGACCTCTATAATGAAAACTACAGAACACTAAAGAAAGAAATTGAAGAAGACCTTAGAAGATGGAAAGATCTCACATGCTCCTGGATAGGCAGAATTAATGTCAAAATGGCCGTACTGCCCAAAGTGCTATACAAATTCAATGCAATTCCAATTAAAGTCCCAATGTCATTCCTTATAGAAATAGAAAAAGCAATCATGAAATTCATTTGGAAAAATAAGAGACCCAGAATAGCCAAAGTAATCCCTAGCAAGAAGAGTGAAACAGGAGGCATCACAATACCAGATCTTAAACTATACTACAAAACTATAGTAACAAAAACAGCATAGTATTGGCACCAAAATAGACATCTGGACCAATGATGCAGAATTGAAGACACAGGGACAAACCTACATAAATACAGTTATCTCATACTAGACAAAGGGCCAAAAACATACATTGGAGTAAAGATAGCCTCTTCAACAAGTGGTGCTGGGAAAACTGGAAATCCATATGCACCAAAATGAAACTAAAACCTTATCTCTTACCATGCACAAAACTCAACCCAAAGTAGATCAAGGATCTAGGAATTTGACCAGAGACCCTATGCCTAGTAGAAGAAAAAGTAGGCCCAAATCTTTATCATGTTGGGTTAGGCCCCAGCTTTCTTAACGAGACTCCTAAAGTACAGGAAATAAAATCAAGAGTCAATAAGTGGGATGTATTCAAACTAAAAAGCTTCTTCTCAGCAGGCGAAACAGTGAGATGAAGAGAGAGCCTACACTTTGGGAGCAAATTTTTGCCACATGCATGTCAGATAGATCACTAATCACCAGGGTATATAAAGAACTAAAAAAACTTCACATCAAAAAAACAAACAACCCAATCAATAAATAGGCTAAGGAGTTGAAAAGACACTTCTCAAAAGAAGAAATACAATTGATCAACAAATATATGAAAAAATGTTCAACATCTCTAGCAATTAGAGAAATGCAAATGAAAACTGTTCTAAGATTTCATCTTACTCCAGTCAGAATAGCAATATACAAGAATATACAAGAATAGCAATAGTCAAGCAATATACAAGAATAGCAATATACAAGAATAGCAATAGTCAAGAATACAAGCAACAATAACTGTTGGTGAGGATGTGGGGGAAAAGGCATGCTCATGCATTGCTCATGCATTGGATTTCAAATTGGTGCAGCCAATCTGGAAAGCAGTATGGAGATTCCTTAGAAAACTTGGAATGGAACCATCATTTAACTCAGCTATCCCACTCCTTGGTCTATGCCCAAAGGACTTAAAAACAGCATACTACAGTGATGCAGCCACATCAATGTTTATTGCAGCAAGTCACAATAGTCAAACTGTGGAACCAACCCAGATGCCCTTCAATAGATGATTGGATAAAGGAACTGTAGTATATATACACAATGGAATATTACTCAACAATAATAGAGAATAAAATTATATATTTGCAAGTAAATGGATGGTGTTAGAGAATGTTATGCTGAGTGAAGTAAGTCAGTCCCCCAAAACCAAAGGCCAAATGTTTTCTCTGATAAATAGATGCTAATCCATAAAGTGGCGGGGGGTGGGGGGCATGGGATGAGTAGAGGAACTTCAGATTAGCCAAAGGGGAGGAAGGGGAGGGGAAAGTGCATGGGGAGAGGAAAGATGATGGAATGAGATGGGCATCACTACTCTACATGTATAATTGCACAAATGGTGTGACCCTTCTTTGTGTTCAACCAGAGATGTGAAAAATCGTGCTCTATTTGTGTACAATGAATCGAAGAGCATTCTGCTGTCGCTGTGTAACTGATTAGAACAAATTACAAAAGATTGGAATTATATTGAACTATCCATTGAGAAACCAATCAAAATAAAAATTTTTACTCTCAAAAAAACAAGTAAAGAGATAAAAATATAGAGATTTTCTTTCAAATAAATGCTATCAGTGAAGAATATGCCATAAATCTTCCATGTGTTCAATAAGACATTCTACATGAAATAAAGCATAAAAATTCAATAGAATAGCAACTCAATATATATGAAAAATGAAAGATTGTTCACAGTGAGCTGTTACATGATGTGTATATAAGCTGGATTGTGTTTTTCAGAGAGAATGTGTTCTTTTGCCCTGAGGTTTCTTAGGGAAGGAGACTCTGTTGTGGCCTCTCCCAATGCCCAAGTCACCAGAACCTTCCTTGGTGGAGTCACTGGAGTGCATCTTGTCTTTTCCCAGACAGAGTAGATGCTCAGTAAATGTGTTGATTAAAGGAAAATGGAAGGACAAAGAAATGACCACCCCTTTTATTTTTCATGGTGCTGAGGATTGAACCCCGGGCCTTGTGCATGTGAGGCAAGCACTCTACCAACTGAGCTATATATCCCCAGCCCCTAAAACCACCCTTTGAGCCTGGCTGTTTCAAATTCATGTGATATAATGAGGAATAATGGGTGAAGAGAGCATTTGAGCTGAACCTCTATAGCCAAAATTTTGGCTCCAGTTATCAATTTCAAAGCAGGCATTTCATCTGGGATGAGGTAGTTACCTTTCTTCATCCTAAAACAGTGGCTCTTGTGGGTAGAGGATTTCCTACCCCTGGGGACATTTGGCCATGTCTAGAGACATCTTGGGTTGTCACAGCTAGAGAGAGGGTTCACCGACATCTAGTACAGAGATGTCAGGATGTGTTGAACATCACAAAGCAAAGGATCCACAAAGAATTTATGACCCAGAATGTCAACAGTGCTGAGGTGGAGAAACCTTACTCTAGAGGAGTGCCAAGCAGATGACACTAGGCTGAGAGAAGAACTAAGCAACATCAATTAAATGTCAGAACTCAGGAATCAGAAATAAAAAAGATTACAGTATACAAAAATTTTAAGAAGGAAATTGAAGTAAGAAAGACAAATATTTTGGGTTGAATTATATGAACATTGCCAATATTTGAATGTTTTTCAAAAAGAGGGATGTGATTTATGTGATTCAAATTATTAAATTCTGCATTCATTTAAAAAATAAATTTTAAGAAGTGAAACATGGATTGATTTGATTAATTTAACATAAAAATTATCTGAGATAGATTTTGTCTGAAGTTCAATCTTATAAGTATGTGTGGCCTGAAGTCCTAAAGTTAGAGTGCTGAGTATATTGAGTGGAGGCAGGGAGTTGCTTGGATTCCAGTCCCTGCCTGGGTTGCTGAGAGGAAGAATGGTCAAGAGAATATCTTGCATAAAGGAGAGCTAGCACACACACACAAACAAGGCAATTGCTTTCTTCACATGTCTGAGGAAGTCCAGTGGGGAGAGAGATTAGGCTGTTTTACCTCCAGAACCGGGACTCGGATGGATTCAGTTCACTATCAGGAGATATTTGCTAGTGCAGTTTTTTGTTCCAGTATGGCAGGTGATGGATTCTGTGCATGTACACTTCTCCAGCTCTACAGTGTTCAGTCTGAGGCTGTCTGTCATTCTCTTGAGCAGCTTCCAGAAAAGGAAACGTCCATTCTAGAGCTTGCCCCCCAGAATCCCAGTTAAATGGCTGCATCTTTGAGTTGGTGCCCACGTGGCCTTTTCTGGCTTGAGCTGCAGGGTTCCATGAAGTGGATTCCTAATGGCTCTTGCCGGGCCCTTGGGAAAGTAAGGATAATAAGCCCTCAGTAGGCACTGGCCCACTCACTGCAGAAGGGGTCTGATGCTTGGACGACAGCTTGTTGACCTGCAAGATCCTCTTTTCTCATTTAGAATTCTATGAAGACTTTAAGAAAATTCCCATTTTTCTCTCAGCCAAAAGGCACTGAGAGCCAGAGGGATGGCTTCTAGAGGCATTTCAGATACCAAAGTTATACTTAGGGAAGGGGAGAATACTTTAAATCCCTTTTGGAGAGGAATGATTTTGAATATGAGATTTTAAATCATGACTGTGGTTTATAATCCAGACAGGATAGGTTTGGATACAAGGAAATAATGTCAAGAAAAGCATTTTAAATTGCAGGTTTCGTTTCTGTGAGAAAGTGCTCTCCATTGTGGGGAATAATCTCTTTGTAGATTTTGTCTTAATATATAACAATAAGTGGTAGTGTGGTGATTGCAGATTGTTCAGTTATTAATGCTATTTACTGGGACATATTTTAGAGAGAACATTGTTTTCTATAGAAACAATAAACAACATTTTCCCTTTTGTTCTCCCATGGAAAAATGTTCTCTGGTAGGTATCTGTAGGCTAGAGAATTTCTAGCAAAAGAGAACCTTTCAGTAGTAAGGCATTACAATAAAATGCCTACCATTTTTTCCTGTGCTGAGGTCTTAGTTGAATGTGTGCAGCATGTTCCTTTTGTAAAGATTCAGTGCCTTGTGTCACCTAGTTGCTTCTTTCCCTGGCCCCTATGGCATACTGTTTGTCCTTGTGCAGGAGCCCTGTGCTCTTGGCCTTGCCTCACTGAGCTGTGTGGCTGTCTCCTGGTCCTGAGAGGTCATTGCTAGAACGCGGGGGCCTTGCTTCATCCTATTTCAGACCCTCACAATGGCTAACATGGCAACTTCAACCCAGTTGTCATTGAAGATATTTGTCAATTTATTAAAATGTTTTTGTATAGAATTAGGATGATTTGGGTTTCAATTCAGACTTTTTAAATGAGTGGATTTTAAATCAAATCTTAAATTTATTTGTCAAGTGATCCTGTTAAATAAATTATAAGATGATTATAAGTCTATAATTTAATAAAAGGAATAATGTATAGGGCTTTGGAGTTCATAGAATGCTTTCAGACGTGATATCCTTTGCCCTTTATAAGAGCACTCTGAGTATGTTGTATTTTCATTCCCATTTTACAGATGGTGAAATTAATGTTCAAAAGGTAAAGTATATGTCCAGGTTCAGAGAGCAAATTAGTGGTCTCTTCCCTGGAATCTTATCTTTAAAGCCCTCCTTTTCTTTCTTCCTTATTCTCTTCAACATCTGCCATAAACTACTTTTATTTAAAGAAGAAAAGAAAGTACTTCTTAAGCTCCCAAAATGAATTTTATTATGTGTAAATTAAGAACCAAAAGGTAAAGTATGCATTCCTAGAATTTGAAGCAAGGAGCTGTTTGTCCATCTGTAGAGGTCAACTGATTATTCTCAGTGGTCACCTTCTTCTTTTTCTGTGGTAGGATTCTCATGGGATGGGCTTTTCCTCCGAGAATAGGCAGGGTAGTTGAAAGTACAGATTTGTGTTAATTGCTAATTTGTTAGTGGAAATTGCTTGAGGTTGCTTGATAAGCAATATAACTGGCTTGTTTTGAAATTTTCTCTCAATTTCAGCCATTCTTGAGAGTTCTTCATTCAAATACAAATTATAAAAACAAAAGTTATAATTCTGTTGCCCAAGCAGAAACTAAAAACATTACATTTTGTGGCTGCTTTGCATAATTCTTGCCGGCCTCTGATCCCATCCATGGGACAGTGGCCATGAAGTTGTCCCCCACCCTTTTTTTAACAGAACACAAAATTTTGAGAGTTTCACTATTGCTGCTATGTGCATATAGAATGATTTTGCTTATAATAAAACAAACTAGAGAGCATGCATTTTGTGTTATGTTAGATTGAAAGAAATGAGTACTAATCATATTCTAAAGTTGATTTCTTTTCTAATGTGAGAACATACCAGAGAACATGGGAAATCTCCAACATCTTTAGGCTTCTCTTGGGCAAAGGTCACAATGCAGGGTGATATTCATGCAAAGCTGAGACCTAGATTTTCCCATTTCAACATGGGAGAAGGAAACAAATTTAAATGCAAGGGACATTAGTCTTGATAGCATCTGAAGCCCTAAGTCTTATAGCAGAGTCAAGAACACAGTTAAATGAGCACAGAAGCCACAACTGGTATGTGTTCTCCACTGTTCATTTTGATAGAAAAATAGGAACTTTGATTTCTTACTGGAATCCTGGTAAATTTTTATTTTATTTTTTCCCTTTAAGATCCTCTTATGCACTCCCTCTCATTGCCTCCCTCTTCCCGCCCACCAACACACACACATAGTTTCTCTCCAGCAGTTTCCTAAGAAGAATGCTTTGTTGAGAGTCCTGTTTTTCTTTTGAAGATAGCACATTATGAGCCAGTTCCCTCATGTAATAATATTTCCTTGAGAGTCAGTATGATTTAAGCTTCAGGACTTACTAACTTTACTTGAAAGTGTATCTTACAAAAATATTATTTGTGTTTTTAAATGATTATTAGGTAAAGCAAAAGAAATGAAAAAACAGTAGCTCCTGACCATATTAAACCTATGGTTTAATCTAAGGATTTCTTTTTAGTATTCTCAGAGTCTATTCCTTACTGATACATTCTTGAGACAGGAAGAACAATAAACCTAGGAGTAGTATAACTACTTATTTCACTAGTCCAGTATTATGTATGTGCAAAGTTTGTCCATTTGAGCAGTTCCTACCTTAGTGATATTACTTACACAACTATGTACTATAAGTGCCTTTTTAACCACTCTGTTTACTGTGATGGCAGTGACTTTTTGGTTTTGCTTCTGCTGAAGAACATTGTAAAAGCTGTAGTGGTATATAGGAGGCAGAGAACATGGACTTAGTTTAGTATCTAAAACAAACAGCTGGTTAAGTCAGAAAAACCATATTTTAGTGTCCTCCTATGTGCTCCCCAGCCCCTAATAACTTCCTTGGCAGTGTATAAACACCTTTCTGCATAAACTTATCCCTCGGCTTTGGCCATCAAGTCTAGTCTTTTGGTATGCTGCATCTGTGTCTCATGTTCAGAGTCTGATGTAGCTAAGTCACTCCCACTGCTGATACTTGCTGGCACCAACTTATTGAAGGCCTCATTTGCTAAAGTCTCATTGTGAGAATTTAATAACTGCTCTTGAGCATCTGCATCAACCTCATTAAGCCAACCTGTTATACCAACTGTAATGTTGCAGATTTGAGTCTTATCAGGGTCACGACTAAGATAGTCATTTCATAGTCAGGCCACAGTGTCTTCAACATGCTGTTGGTACAGCTGGTAAGTCATTTCTTTTCATGACCCTCCAACATTTTCCTAATATTAAGGAATTGATAAATGTGCCAGAATTTCCTAGTAGGTTTGCCATCTCCCGTTAGTCACAGTGGATTGTGAAAATGCCCATTACAGGAAGCACACATGAAAGACAGCAGCCCCTCATGATCCATGGGCTGTAAGTAGAGTGCTGTGTTGGTCAGAGAAAAGGGGCTTTATGTTTTCTCTATGTGGTTGAGGACTTAGGGTTAAGGGAATGACTCAATTCATGTGGTGGAGAGTAAATTCTTTCTTGGAGGCTCTAATCTATAGTATTCTATGCATTCTTGTGGAAAGCACTAGTTTATCACTCTCAAAAAATATTTTGAAAAATATGTGGCATCCTTTGGTTTGGATGCCACAAGTCTCTGGCTTTCTTCCCACCAAAGAAATAACAGGCATTTCCGTTTTAAATTCCCACATTCAAAGATCAAGAACAAGACAAGGATAGGATGCCTGTTTTTACCACTTCTATTCAACAGTGTACTTATAGATTCTACCCAGGGCCAGTCAATAAAAAAATGAAATAAACGGCATGCAGACTGGAAAGAAAAAGGAAAGTTATCTGTATTTACAAATGATTTGATCTTGTATTTGGAAAACCCTATGGAACACACACACACACACACACACACACACATTATTAGAACTAATAAATGAATTCTGCAAGATTCCAGGATACAAGATCAATATACCAAAGTCAACTTTATTTCTTTGCATCAGAATGGACAATTTGAAAATTGAATTAATACTTATTTATATTAGCACCACAAAGAATAAAATAGGAATAAATTTATGCAAGTAGTTGCATCATAAGCACACTATAAACTATAAATATTGCTATAACAACTTAAACACTGCCTAAATAAATTGAAAAATGCCCCATATTCCTAGTTTAGAAGACTTAAGATTGACAGTACTACCAAAACTGATCTACAGATTCAGCACAATTCCTATCAAAATACTAATAGCTTTTTCTGCAGAAATAGAAAAGCTGATCCTAATTCATAAGGAATCCTGATAACCAAAATAATCTTGAAAAAGAAGAACAAGAAGAACTAATGGTTTCTTATTTCAAAACCTACTGCAAAGCTATAATATTAGTAAAAATTTAGAGATCAATGAAATAGAATTAAGGCTGCAGAAATAAACCTATAGATCTATATGGTCAATTGACTTTTGATGAAAGTGCAAAAATAATTCAAGGGGAAATGAATAGTCTCTTCATAGTACTGAGTCAACTGGATATCTACATGCAAAGGGATGAAATCAGATCCTTACTTGATGCCATATGCAAAATTTAACTTAAAAAAGACCTAAATGTAAGGGATAAAATTAAAATTCTTAGAAGAAAAGAAAGGAGGAAATCTTCAAAATTTTGGATTTGGCAGTAGAAACTTAGATACAACAAAAAACATAAGGAACAAAAGGGAAAAGTGGATACATTTTCCTTCATCAAGTTAGAATCTTGTGCATCCAAGGACATTGTCAAGTGAGTAAAAGACGGACGACTCACAAAATGGTATAATATATTTGCAAATTATATATCTGACAAAGGTCTCAGTGTCCAGAATATGTAAAGTCTTACCACTCAACAGCAGAAAGATAAACAGCCCAAATATAAAATGAGTGAAGGATATAAATCTCTCCAAAGAAAATATAAAAATGGCCAACAAGTACATGAGAAGATGCTCAACATAATTAGAAAATGCAAATCAGGAAAATGCAAATAACAACCACAGATACCATTTAATATTCACAAGAATGGCTATAACAACACTTTAAAAAAAAGGGGGGGGGATACTGTCAAGAAGGAAGTGGAGAAATTGGAACCCTGTACTTTCCTGATGAGAATATAAAATGATAGAGCTTCTGTGGAAAACAGTTTGACCATTACTCAAAATATAAACATGTAATTTCTACAAAAACAATTTTACTACTAGCTATCTACCCAAAAATATTGTCAACAGATATTCAAATGAAACTTGTACACAGATTTTCATAGCAGCACTATTCATTGTCACCAAAAGGTGGAAACCAGTCAAATGTCCATCAGCTGATGAAAAGATAAAATGTAGAATATTATCAATACAATGACATTATTCAGTTATAAAAAGGAATTAATTGCTATATGTTACAACATGGATGAACCTCTTTAAATATGTTAAGTGAAAGAAATCAAATATAAAAATCCACATACTGTATCATTCCATGTTCTGAAAAAACCCCAGGGAGGCAAATCCAAAGAGTTAGATGGTAGATTAGTGGTTGCTGGGTACTGGGTGGAGGGGAAATGGGAAGTGGCTGTTAATGGCTATAGGGTTTCATTTTGGGGTAATGAAAATGTTCTCAAATTAGACAGTGGCGATAGTTGCACAATTCTCTGATTATACTAAAAGCTATTTTGGATACTTTATAGGATAGACTTTTATTACATATGCATTATATCTCAATAACACTGTTAACAAATATAAAAAAGAAGCAGCAGTTAAGACAGTCTGGTGACTTATCAACCCCAATATAAAAGTCATACATAATGTTTCAAATCTATTTATCTATCACTCACTTTTCATGAAGTAGGATACTCAGGCAGCTTTCATCAGTTTATAAGCCAGCCATGCTTTTCTTCACAGATGAGGAACCAATTGTAAAGCAATCATTTATATATATATGTATATATTTTTTTTCATAGCTCTTCTTTTAGGGTTGAGGCTGCAGCACTTTTGTATCATCTGTCTACTTATTTTGTCAATTCTGAAATCCTGATAGTTTATAAATTTATCATGGCCACATAAATTTGTATCATGGCCACATAAATTTGTATCACACTTCCCCACCCCCTTTGTACTTTTTCAGGACACTCGGTGTCTTCTCCATAGAAATCTTCATGGAGAGAAGGGCTAGGTGACTTTGATTCTCAGCAACAAAGAATCAATCAGCTGATTCTCAGCTGTCGTATTTCTCCAGGCCTTGGTAACATAATTGTACCCAAAGAAGCCACATTTTGTCCAGAACTTGTGAAAAAAACTCTTATTTTTTTCCCCATATTGTACTATACTTGCCATTTTAACAAATAATGTATAGCACATACCACATATTATTTAGCCCAGATCTTAAAAGTAATTTGTAGCTTTGTCCTGCTATCTTTTTCCAGTGACTTTTCTGAAAGTACAATACTGGTGCTGCACATATTCTGCTGTTTTTGAGGACCACAGTAACAAAGCTTTTATTTTTTTTGTTACCAGAAAACAGGGAGCAGCTTATTTTCCATAGAGGATGTCTTTTGAGCACAGAGCTGAGAACAGAGACCCACTAGCAGAAGGGAGAAGACCAGACATTGGGATTTGAGACCTCCTGAGATCTGTTCTTGTGGTTACTCACGCTCTCCACTCAGCATTTCTGACCATCGCCAATAAGGCAATAACTGATATTTACAAATAGTCCTCCAGGCACTACAGGGTTGTGGCTGCTTGTAATTGTTAAGGAAGCTTTAAACTATATCTAGGTTTAAAGTATTATTTAAAGTGTTCCTCTACATTCAAATATTTTTGTAATTAATTGCGCAAGTATGGAACAAGTTATATCTATTTATTAACCATACTACTGGTATAAGTAGATCCCAACATTCCCCACTTTACCAAATAAAAGAGCTTCCTATAGAATTTCTTAGATAAAAGACAGGCATCTTCCTGAAAAATAGCAGTAAAGTCATCTGTGTAGCATTGTAGTTTGCTTAAAGTAAAAAGTTAAATGAGAGGATGGATGATTCTGCATACACAGATTTTATTTCTTGATGATTATGTTTGGCCTCATGGAGGGTCTGAGTGACTTTAGGTGGAATAACCGGATCTGTTTGCTCTTGAGAAGCAGGCATAAGTCCGCTAAGGAAAGGCAGGGAGACAGATGGCCAGCTATTGTGTTACAAACATCATCTGCTGGGCTGTGAGCAAATATTAAGTGAATAATATATATGTAATTGGTGTGAAAGTACAGTTGCAACATTTCTAATAGGGTTTGAAGGATGGCTACTTCTTGAACATTTGTATTTCATAGGATACTATATTGAAATGTTTTTATTTATAGGGCTAATCCATTTTAAACTGTTTTAAAGTGAACATTTTTTCCCCCATTTTTTGACATCACTGTGCAATATTTTGAATTGAAATGGCCTGTAATGGCCCTTTTTTTATTTTCCATAACAACACGAGCACTAAATTATAGCTGTGCAATTATGTAAACAATGGAAATGCTTCCAGAATGAATCCTTCCTTTTAAATTTTCATTTTGTGTAATTGTTGGAAGGTTTGGAGCCATAATAAACAAAATTATTTTACACATTTATCGTTCTAAAGGTCAATTATAAGAGAACTAAAGAAACAACACTATGCAAAATGAATAAACCAATTTCTGTTGCCATCACCATATGTTTTTCTTATCACTTATGGTTTTTCCAGTTACTGTGTACATAGCATTCAATTAAAGCGATTCATTTACCGGGCTGAATGTGGTTTGTGTTTATAGAACTGTGCTTTGGAGGATAGGAAACAACACGCCTCTATTTGAATTACCTGATTTTTTGCAAGATCAGTGATAAGAGACAGATGTTCTCACCAGTCACTTTCTCATAAACCCATATGTTTTGATAAGCTACAAATTCACAATTATCATTTTACAGTCTAGCTTTTCACACTCAGTATGTAGCGTGCACATGGACTTTTCACCAAAACAAATGAAAAATGCTAGTTTGGTGTCCTTTTCACCACGTTACAACATTTTGCATGATTATTTCCTTTGAACAAAAAGCATATGAAAGATTTTTGTCTGTGCTTCAGACTGGTCAACTTTAACAAATAAACTTGATTCCTATTTTATACTCCATTTACCATTGAGCTTATTGTTTTGTTTCACTGTTGAGCCTGTTTAGAGTGGAAAAGAAACTAATTCTTGCTACCAGACTCACTTGTTTCGGATATGTTCTAGAATTCCTCAAAGGACTGAAATCTGGAAAATCTAAAATGATCCTTTTGTTTTTTGTTTCTTCGTTTGTCTTATAAATTACATAGACTATGCCTAATTGCTGTAATGATTTGTTCAGAATATTGTTTCAGGGCATTAATTTCTGGAGCTTTTTAAATTCTGGGATAATGTGCGATCCAAGAGGCTTGTTTGTGCAGCCTTTGAAATGTTTTTTAAATACTCTTTGTATTTGTGTGGATCAAAAAAGTAATATTTTGGTGAATTGTGCAAACTGAACCTGTAAAGTAGATTCTGTGTAGTGAAATCCTTCAGAGTCCTTCCCCTTTTGAATTTTTTTTTTTACTCGCAACCCTGTTTACCTCTTTATGACCCTTTTCCGTTTATAAAACCATACATTCACATCTACTAGTCTTTAAGGGGGAGTTGTCCCATTTTATGGAGGACAAATGTGAAGCCCAGGCATGACATAATTTGCCTACAGTTTCACACATGTCTTTGAACCCAGGCCTAATGGCCCCAATTTTGGAGTTCTTTTCACCAGGGCAGAGTTTGAGTGCAGGGGCATTTCCTGCTCATGGTCAAAGCTGAGGCAGCACTAAGTAGCAGTGAATGACACAGTGGGAATGATGGCCTTTTCCCTGTGTTGGCCAGTCCTTGTGATGCTTTCAGGTAGGCCACCTGGAGTACATAGAAGAACATTTTTACACCACCATGACAATTCAGACTAACCTTTTTAACAAAGAGGGCCTGTCTCAGACCACTGTCTGCAGTGATACTTTTAGCAAAAACTTAGTGTCATTATATTTATATAAGGGGGTATTTTCTAAGACAAATGATACTAATTTTCCAGAATAATTTTATTTAGGTTAAAAAAAATGAGTCACTTAGAAAACTGATTAGGCAAATCATGTTTGCCTTTGAGGTGAATATGGCAAAATGCATGAGAGCTGTACATGAATGATTCATCTATGGGAAGCATAGGCCTGTCTTATGTTTCTTTAATGCCTTGGAGGCTGCAAAGAAAGTTTCAAAGACTGAAGATTTTTATTTTATATTTCTGAATATTAATTCCAATTACAACTATGATCTTAATAATCTTAAAGAATTCTATGATTAGTTGGAAATGAATGGAGCACTTCATTGTTATCTGCATCTGCTCTCTTTTGAGTACCACATGGTTATTCCTAATTTTAAAATGTTATCACAAAGGTAGAATCTTTGAGTTGTTCCATGTCAGTGTGGATAAGCAAAAGAAGCAGACATGTGGCTGTAATTTGGCTGACTTGTCATATAGTTCCCTCTTTAACCCCCCACATTAACCCTACCCCAGTTCTCTTTGGTGACTGTGGCACGGGCCCTGCTTCTCCTTGGGGCGCACTCTTACTTGGGTGGCAGAATAGGTTAGGCTAGCCATCTGTTATTATGCCCTCTTTCCAATCTTTTTGCCCATAGAAACAGGGTCTGTTGAAGGGACTGGCTGAGTTCCAGGGGCTGGGGGAGCTGTGTGACTTTATCTCAGCTACATGCGTATCTGCTGTCTTTAGCATCATGGCAACTTAGTAATTTTTTCTGAATGTCCCATTTTATAGATCATGCAAATCTTATGAAGCAAGATGATTCTGTTTATAAATTCTGGCTTTAGCTTATTAAAGGATTTAGTTCCTAATTCCCATTAACCTATCCCAGAAAATCATTTTTTAATTAAAACTTTAAATTCCAGTGGCAAAAATGGCTCATTTGATTTAAGTATGTGCTAAAGATTTTTAAAACCCATAGGCTTCGGGGTTTTAGTTCCTCATCTCAACAGATGGAATTAACACAAACATAACAAAGTTAACATCATGGTTGTTTGCATTATTAATCTTCAGATGCATGGCATTATGCTACCTTGCTAGCCAGGTTTGCACGAATCCTTTCATTGCAGCATATGTCAACAGAAATGTGCTTCCATCTGCTGCTGGATAGCTTGATGTCTGATATTCCGAGTCAAGGCCCAGCACAATGCGTACCTCTGTGAGTAATTACAGGTGTGTGGTGAGGAGCCCAGGGCATTAATCAGAGGCTTAATTATGAAAAAGGTGGATCTTTTGTTCTACTCCTGGAGCATGAGTTTACCACACACTTTCTAAACGGCAGCACCCATCTGCTGATCCCTTTAGAATGTTTGCCTTCGCTGATAGGAACCCTAAAGTGTGTCACAGGGCGTGATTAAAGCAGGTTAAACATTAACAGAGAAGACACATGGTTCCAACTTTTCTTCCCTTCCTTCCTTCCTTCCTCTTATCTACCTATCTGTATATTTGTTTACTTTTAGCACAGGGAAAAGCCTGCCAAAATGCCAAAACTTTAAATTAGCACTTGCTAAACTGTTTACCATTTGTAAGCTCTAACAGATAAAGCATTGTACAGTCATGTTAATGATACAAATAGTATAATTTATAAAAATTAAAGGATTCTACTATGTAAGAAAAAATAAATGTTAGGAAAATGTTTTGTGAACACATAAATGCTGTTTCAAGAAGGTAAGTTGTCAAATGAGGTTATTTGTATTATGAAGGACTTAAATTAACATATTAGATTTGGTGTGTTGCTATTGCTGTGTTCTAATATAATTAAATCAGAATTATTATAAAGGATTTTTCTAATAGTCACACTAAAAACTCAGAAACTGGAGATTTTTAAAATTTTGCTTCTTAATCATATGTTGGTACTAACTATAGATTATATAAGTCAATATATATAGATTATATAAGTCAATATATATTCTGTGTGTTTGATTAATGTTCCTGGCTCAAAACTTCATAGATGAAGTTTATGGTTTTCTTACTTACCCTCTTACATACAGACTTCTACAGATGGCTTCAGAGGTATGGCCTGGCTATGATGGCATGAGTGATGTCATGAGTGCTGTCCAGTGGTGGATCTCTGATTTATCACAGGCAGGAATGAGGTGACTGCCTCAGAACAGAGTTGTAGGTTGCGGGTGTTGGGGCAGCCAGACACCAATGACAGCCATTACAGACATGGGACACAAGGCATCTGGGGCATATCATGCTCTTAATGCAAAAGATTACTGCTGCACTGCATACTTATGCCTTGTGATCACACATTTCCTCACAGCTACACTGACTCCCTGACCTTAGTACATCAGTGATCACAGAATTACCTGGGCACTCCATACATTTCCATTTGTCAGGGCATAAAATTACCTGGAAAGTGAAAATTTCCATTTCCTTGCTTTCTTTAAGATTCCTTAATGTAAGCAGCATGCTATAACTTTTAAAAATTGAAGGCTAAAACCAGAACTTATTTTCTTTAGTGATAGGTTTTATTTATGTATCTATCTCAACACTCCTGAAGCTTGTCCAAGGAGTCACCTTTAGGCAGAATACAGAAGAACTGTCTAGTGTCATTGCCACCGTTTAGATTTTGGATCATCTTACAGTTTGGTGTCTTCATTCTCCTACCTATAAAATAGGTACAATAACCATTGTAGTACCTCATCTCCTGGTACCCCATCACTGAAAATTTTCTTTCATCCACATTCTCTTAGATTAATATGCAGGGGTCATATTTACACAAAAACTATTTTTGGAATTTTGTTCTTAAAAATTGCAATTGTGACAAATGGGCTTGGTGGTACATGCCTGTTATCCCAGCAACTTGGGAAGCTGAAGCAAGATGATCACAAGTTTGAGGCCAGCCTCAGCAACTTACTGAGACATTGTCTCAAAATAAAAGATAAATAGGGCTCGGGGATATAGTTCAGTGGTAAGAATTACCTGGGTTCAATCCTCAGTATTGCAAATAATAATAAATAGTGTTTTCTTATCTTCCCTTTTAGGATATCTTAAATACCATTATAAAGCACTGTCCACCCCGCTTTTTCTCCCTGGGTTTGCCTGGATTCTCAATGCTGGTGGGAGACTTTATCACGGCTGCAGCCAGGGTCCTCAGTACAGACATGTTGGCGGTGAGTATGACAATGCTCAGCATCCAGGCTCCCAGGAGGCTTCTCAATCGCTAACAAGGTTCAGATTTCTCCACTTGTAACAGGTGTTGACTCATTAGTGCAATGTGAAACTGGGCTCTCAGGGTAGATACCCTGGCAGCTGATGTGTGAAATTGTAGGATAAGATGACACACTGGTATTGGAAAGGCGTTTCATCAAAAGGCCAAAGTGTGAGAAATCATATCCTCACTAATATTTCAGCACATTTACACAGTCAGAAGCAGAATTTTTCTCTTAGAACCTTATTAGCATTTTCTGGTAAATGGTAGTACAGACATAACTGTCTGAAGTAAAGAGAAAATTTTAAGGGTACATTAGCAGTACAATATTGTTGTTTAGTTAGGTCTTGATTATTATTATTCTTATAGAAACAAAAATTTTTGTGTGTGGTCTTAAGGATTAAACCCATGCATGCTAAACTTGTACTCTACCATACCCTCAGCCCAGGAAATATTTTCTTAAAATATTATAACACTAAATTTTTTTACCAGAAACAAATATGTATTTGGCAGAATTCTTATACTAAAATATTAGAATCAAGTAGACTAAATGAGCATTAAAGGCTACAAAAAGAATTTATTTTTAGTCTCTACATTTACTATTTAGGCAGCATCTTAATGCCTTTTGAGAGAACACTTTTACACATTTAAATTTAAAGGACTTTTGCCATTTATGTTATGTACAACTATTATCTGATCAGAGTCATTTTTCCACTTCAAATGGTGTAAATAAAATAAAACAAGCTTTACTATTTGCCAGGGGTTTGTATTGAAGTCAGTATGATATCCAACATCCTAAATTTTGTTTAATACATGGTTATTTTTTCACTCTACTTATTTTTTTCTGTGCAAAGAAAATTCAAACTCTGAGCCCCAGGTTTTAAATTAGTTTTTTTAATACTATGTACAGCTGATAGCTCATGCTAGTATTTTCATAGGCTTTTTCTTATAAAGACAAACGAAAAATAGATAAATGAAACAGTAAAGAGAAGCAAAAAGAAACAAGAGCAAAAGAAAATAATGAGGGAAGGGAAATAGGAGAAGATGTTTAATTTATTCAAAATAAGTTTTTGTTGTGAATAATATGGCTTTTCCATTTGTCCTCTGTACAACTATTATCTATTCAGTCATACTTCACTATTTCAAAAGATTATCCCAAAAGATTTTAGGATAATTAATCTCAAAGAACTTTCAAGCTTATTTTTAATGACTCAAAACAACATTGAAAAAATTTGTAGGATATAAGATGGAAAATCATACTTCTTTGTTGAAATTTCTGTTATTTTCTAGGAGAGTGTTCTAAAAAATTTACAATGCTAGAACCCTTCATAAAGATAATATCACACAAGGGGGTCATTATCTGTGAAAATGTATCTTTTAGCTAAATGAGCTATTTAAAGTAGCCTTCCAGACAAACATTTAGCTAACAGGTATATTAAAAAAGTATTCAGCATGACTTGAGGCCTATTGGGCAGCATGGTATCTATAATTAATACTACTATATTGTAAACTTTAAATTTGCTAAGAGAGTTGACCTTAAATATTCCCACCACAAAAAAGTACAGCTATATAAAGTGGTGAATATATTAATTAGCTTGATTATGGTCATACATTGTAATGTATATGTGTATCAAAACATGTTCTACACCTTAAATATATACAGTTATTATCTGTCAAAGCTGGAGAAGAAGAATTAGCAATGAATAAATAACTAGCTTTCAAAAATGATTTTAAAAACAATATGAGAATGTAAATGTATAGTTATATAAAAGAACAGCAACTCTGAATTACTTTGTCATTTAAACTCAAGGTTTAGTATTGTAGGAGATCTAGTGAAAGGTGTGTGGATGGAGTGCACCTTCTCAGTCAAAATTTTTAGTTAACACAAGTTAATTACAAGTGTAAAATACCTCTGCTATAGAGATCTGCCCAACGGAGACAATAGGAAAGAGAAAGACAGAGAAAGAGAGACAGAAATACACACACAAGTCACCAAAAACTGGGTAGAAGTTTGTGCATAGCAACATTATTTGTAACAGCCAAAATCCTAGAGCCATTTCAAATGTCCATCAACAATAGAACAAATAAATTATGATGTGTGCATAACATGGAAATAATGCCACAATAAGGGTCAGTTGCATAGCATAATACTGAGGGAAAAAAAGTCAGACACAGAAGAATATATACTCTAATTTTATTACTATAAAGTTCAAAAACCAGACAAAACAAATATGGCAGAATAGGAGTTACTTTGGGAAGGGAATGGAGGTTATCATAGGTGGGGCACAGAGAGGACTTCTGTGGGCTGCTGATAATGTTCTTCGCATATTGTTTCCCTACTTCCAAGGCTGTGACTTCTGTGACTTCTGTGTCTCTCCTGCACACTCTCAGAGGTGGCATACATTCAGTTCTTCTGAACAGAAAAGGCTCCCATATTGGCTTTCCAAACTTTTCTCTCCTAAACTCAAGACAAGCCTTTCAGAAAATCTTCAGAACACTAAACCCCAAGATACTCTGGTGGGGAAAAAGGAAAGTCAGGTTTATGGTCAGATAATTTCGGTAAATATATGTCCGTACTTGAAAAGCAATGTACACTAACATGTTAAAGGTTCCTGTTTAATTGTGTTCAGCCACATATTTCTGCATCTTCTTTTTCCTTGAAGTCTTTGGTTTTTCCCATTTAAATTCCATGTGACTCTGCTGGGACACACTTTGAGGATCACTGCTTTTGACCGTTTCATCATCTGTCTCATGGACACTTGCCTCTAGATGCATAGATAGTGATGAATAGATACATCAAATTCATTCCCCCAACTAGAGCACAACTTACTTTAGAATGTCTTCTTTCTCCTACCTGCTGCCTGTAAGTGTCACCACAGTACCTTGTCACTTTAACCTTGAGCACAGAAATGACTTTACATGCCTTCTTCAGGCTCCATATGAAATCAGGCCTCAAGCCATAGGGAGCAGTTTTTACCTCTCTCTGTACCCGCCCTGCTGCTACCCTCACTGCTGACCTTGGTCACTTTTTCACTAGGTTGATTGCACTGGTCTCAGACCTGTAATTCAATTCCACTCTTACTCCTGAAGTCACACTTCACACCCTGAACACACTGAGCTTCTAGAACAGACAGTGAGCATATTTCCCCCGCCTCTCGCTGCTAGAATTAGAACTGGATGTTCTTTCTCCACTTACTTTAGTTAAAAGTTTGGATTCTGAAGCAAGGCCTACAGGGGGCACTGTAAATGGAACCCTTCAATCTTGGCTAATCACAAGTGCTAGTTAGTGTTGATTGAGTTGAAATCTAGTGAAATGCCTTCTTTAATATATATCTGCTTCCTTGGGGCTGGGATTGTAGCTCAGCGGTAGAGCACTTGCCTCGCATGTGTGAGGCCCTGGGTTTGATCCTCAGCACCACATACAAAGCAATAAAATAAAGACATTGGGTCCATCTACAACTAAAAAAATATTTAAAAAAAAAAAAAAATATATATATATATATATATATATATCTGCTTCCAACAGTGGACAAATAAGTTACTAGTACCTTACTAGATACAGTGCTTCAGTAGTTCACTTTGTTATTTTACAAAGTAGTTCCTGGAGAAACAAGAAGTTTGGTAGGTGGTGTCCTTTCTTCCTTTCCATAGTTACCTCCAAACCAACTTCTTTATGAGTTTTCCTTAATTGTTCTTCACCGCAAATATAATATTAAGTTGATTTTGTTTACTCTGTTCTGTTATGAACACTAACTCTAAAACAATATAAAATAGTCGTGATGAGTCATATGTATGCCTTTCTAATTCTGAATAAATCTACAGACCAGTTTTCACAACACTTACTTACATCATTTACAATAGAAAATAATAAAATTTTTCTATTCCTTGGAAATTTGCTTCTGCACTTAAGCAAACCTTTCTTGCTTAAAAATTCACCAGGAAAATAACCAGGCATAGTATATGATATATCTAGTCAAAATAAAATAATTATAACAATTAAGGTTCCCTCTTAAAATTATGAAGAAGTAAAACATGTTGCTTCTCCAAAGTTTCTAGCATTCACAAAGAAAAGTGTATGTTTCATTCCTTGTGTGCAGGCACCTCATGCGGAAGCTCTCACCATCCTGGGTTCCCTTGTGTGCTTTCCAAATACCTACCAGGAGATCCCTTTACTACAGTCAGTGCCAGAAGTGAATGAAGTCATTACAGGTACTGAAGATGTCAAGGTACGCAGAGTCTTTAACTGAATTTCAAGTTTAGCATATTATAGTTTTAGCTATATGATTATATCTTCCATTCTTAATACACTGATCTACTTATTCCTGAAATTTTGCTGAATCTTAAATGCTTCAGTAGTTGTGTTCAGAAGTCTGTTTTAGGAGCTATAAATGAATCACATCCAGAGCATATTGCAGTTAGGCCCAATAGCTATATTCCTTGGGTATTTTTTATTAGATCTGTTTATTGTGCCTAGGGATCATAATTTTGTAATGAATCATCTTTTGTAGTAATTTTATTAGCTTAGTTATGTTGCATTAGTATATCAAATGAATTTATAAAGAATAATTGAAATAAGCTAAAAACTCAATCTCATTGTTGACCTGATTAAATACTACTAATAATTTGAAATTCCAAATTATTTCTTAGAGAATAAAAGTAAGCATTATTTCTCTCCTCAACTGACTTTTGAGTCAAGAAGTAAAAAAAAAAATCCCAGCATCAATCAATCTATAATACATAATTATAATATGTAATTCAATATACAGTGTGTAATTCAATTGAAGTAAAAGCAAATGGAGATTTTCCTATCTGAAAGTCTCATTGCTTTCATTGGATATCCAGAAACACTCCCTGCGGAGACAAGCCCAGTGTTCCTCCTTCCCCAGGCTCTCCTGAAGGAAAAGTTTCCTCAGCTCCCTGGTCCTTCAGTAGCTCCTGGCTGCCTGGAACATAGTCAGAACATGACCAACCGTGACACAAAGTTTTTATTTTACTTAATTTTGTGTTTTAGCATTACCTCATAAATATTTTACTGAAGAATGCCACAGAGGAACCAAATGAATGTGCAAGGTAAATGTTGAACAAGAGGTAAACTATTTTGGAATTTTAAGATACACTTTTGTGTGTAAACAGTTAAGGTTATAAAACACATTCTTTCACATTAGTTTTATACACATTGAAGTATAGTAGGAATTATGTCAGGAAAAGTTTTGCTTGATTATTTAAAAAGTTTACATTACTAGGTGAAATAGTAAGATGTACACTCTCTTGTCTAAGAAAAAGCCAGATTACAAATATATGCATGTTTTCAATTACAAGAAAAATGGAAGGATAAACAGTTTATTCAAATGATGTATGTATAGGGCAGTGATTTTCAACTGCTAATGATTGTGTGCTCCGAAAGACATTTGGCAGTTCTGGAAACATTTTGTTTGCTTCTGCCAGGCATCTGAGGCTGCTAACAGTTTGTGACCATCTACATGCTTCTATGTCTGAATTCTATACATTTTAGTATGTAATATTTTTCTATTTGAACTTTTTTTTTTACTTTCCATTATAATTTCTTTATTGAGTCATGTTATTTAGATGTATTTGTTAAATTTCCAAGCATATAGTTATTTCTATTTATCTTTTTACTACTGATATCTTTTGTATTTGGGATCAAAATATCTCTTTAATTATCTTTGAAATTGTTGAAACTTGTTCTATGGCCCAATATACAATCATTTTTTCAGATGTTCTATATATTGTTGAGAAGAATGTATACATTGTTCTTTGATTGTTGAACATAGTGTTCTAGATGTGTCCACTATACTAGTTTAAATCATGTGCTTCATATAATTCTGTATCCTTTCTGATTTTTTTCATCAACTTGATCATTACTGAAAGAGATATGTTAAATTTTTCTATTATGGTCACATTTGTCTGTTTCTCCTTGTATTTCTGTCACGTTTGCTTTATGTATCTTGAGTTTGTTGTTAGTTGCATATAAGTTTATAGTTTCCCTTTTCCTATAGTGAATCAAATCTCATAGGTAGTAATCCTATTTATTTTGAAGGATGGTTTTTTAAATATTAAAGACTACTTTATCTGATACTGACAACTATTTTATACTTTCTATTCTTTTAAATTTTTCTTTGTGTATTTTTCTCTTTCAGATACCTTTGTTCAAACTGTATATATCTGTTTTTTATGTTTAACTGTCTGATCTTTATCTTTTAACTGAAACTTTAGTTTGTTAATATTCTTCATGATTGGATGTATTTTCATTTTATTTAATACTTTGGTTTTAGTTGAGCTTTCTCAATATTTCTTTCATTTTCTCTTTCTTGCCTTCATTTCCTGCCTCCTGGTTTGGTTTGTTTTGTTTTCTTTTCTTGATTTTTTTCCACAATCTATTTAGTATCTCTATCTTTTAAAGAAATCATAAACACTTTTTTTAAAGTTATTTTAGAGGTTACCATGTAAGTTTCAACATGGATAAGTACCAGTTCTGAAGTTAGTTTCTCTTTACTCTGTTCCTGCCCAGTACCTATTCCTTAGAACTTACTCTCCTGATTTTGCCCCTCTACCTTATTGCCACTGCTCCCTTCCTATCTCCTTTGTTGATCTCTCTTCCTTTACCTAACCTCTGAATATTAGAGTGAATCAGGGTCTAGGACTGGGCCTGTTTTTTCTCCATGACTTCCTGGGTGCTAATGAGTCTATGCATACTATTCTCCTTGCTGACGATTCTCAATTTATTTACCTGGCTCTTTAGTAAACCTCTTATATCCTGAAGCTTACATATTAAACTGCCTACTTGACATCTCAGTTTGGATGTCTTAACATAGTCATGCAACCATAACTGAATCCTTTAGTCTACCTTCTGAAACCTCTACCTCCCCCACAATCCTGACTACCCCTTGGATATCATTTCAACAAACAGCACCACTATCTACCCAGGATTTAGACCCAGAAATTTGTAAGAAATTCTTAATTTCTCATTTTTCCCACACTTACCATATTTAAACAATCAGTAAGTCTTGGCAATTCCTTTTTCTCCCTCATTTCTTTAGCATAGAAAGCCAAATTTCTGTAGAATTAAAAATAGAATTAAAATGTGTATGGTATGATCATGTTTTCCTGGCAGAATATCTTGTTCTAGCATAGTGTTAAAAAAAAAGTAAAATTAATTTTGAAAGTTGCATTAGAATATACTTGAAAGTAAAATACAGGGTTTTTTAAATGTAAGTAATAGGCATTGTACATATTATTATAAGGAAGACAATTGTAAACTCAGTTTTCAACAATTTGCTAAGATTTGGGTTTTTTACTTTTCCTCCAAACTTTCTCAAAATAATAAAATATAACAAACATAAAAATTGGTTTTAACAAAAATAAGCGATACATGGGCTGTGACAGCTTACAGACAACATGCCACTCACTTCATGAAATATTTAAATACTAATCATTATCAATGTTTCTATTTGTCCTGAAAATTGATCTATTGAAAGTTCCCTATCTATTCTCTCAAGAAGACATTCTGTTAATGTATCTATGATTTTTGCTGCCTTGAATAAACAGATTTAAAATATTTGTCATTTGAAAATACCAAGGGAATATATCATTTCATAAGCATTTTGCTTCTTTTCCTTCTTTTTAAAAAGATGCATCGCCATTTGCTCACTTGGGGTCTGGATCTGTGAAGAGCTTGCACAGTGTACCAGCCATCCTCAGGTGAAAGAAGCCATCAATGTGATAGGTGTAACTTTGAAGGTATTACCAATTCTTGGTACTTATTTGACATTAAACTATCTCCTAAGTATTTTTTATTTTAGTTTAAATCAAAATTGTTTGTTGTCTTCTATGTTACAAAAAGGAGGTGATTCAGAATCCCCCCGTTTTTTTTTTAAATATTTTTTTAGTTGTAGTTGGACACAATATCTTTATTTATTTTTACGTGGTGCTGAGGATCGAACTCAGTGCCTCACGCATGGGAGGCAGGCACTCTACCACTGAGCTACAATCCCAGCCCCAGAATCCTCTTTTTGAGAGCCCTTTGAATATGCTATGAGGACACCAATGGCTGCTTCCCTCGTTGGCAGCGGCCATCAGGCCATTGATTGTCTGACTGTTCTGATAGCCTTGTGGCCAGATGGGGATCCTCTGTGCTGGGCAGGTCCTAGGGCAAGGAGGACATCTGCTATCTGTTGATAGGGATGACAAGAAAGTGAAAAATCATGTCCTACACTCTTCAACAGGACCGGGAAAGGCTCCAGTTGGGAGCACTGAGTGTTAATGCATCATTGTGCTAAACCTTCAGCATTTATAGGACATCTTCTTTGGTTTGTTAATGAGAAGAGTTATCATTTATTGGGCCTCAAACAAGGTCAGAATAATGAAGAACTCTCTAAATACTTTTATGAATATTTATGATAGCTCTTTAAGGTTGATGTTATACTTACTATTTTATACCAGAGAACATCAAGGCCCAGAGAAATTAGGTTATAAGTCTAGGTTGTTCACGCGAAAGTAATGGAATCAGTATTGAAAGTGGATCTGTGTAACATTAAAGACATAACTGAACTTTTAATTGTGCTGTTAGGTTGCTTTCTAAACTTCAATCCTGTGCTCTCATGGTTCTTCATTGGAAATGGTGGTAAGGTTAGCATTGCCATGATTACATCTTCAGAACCAGTGAGTGCCTTGTCCCTGCCAGACACTGTGCTAAGAGCTTTGTGGTGGCAGTTCTTTGTTGTAGCTTTGTGGTGAATGTCTCCATTTTACCAATGGAAGAACTGAGGTGCAAGAGAGTTAGGGAACTTATTCAAATCTATGGGACCCCCTAGCTGAGACAAAATTAAAGCCATAAGCCATCCATATGACACCTATGTCCAGGCCCTTGTTGCCCACCCTTTATTTGCTGCTTGCCACATGCAGCTATAATAGCAACAGCAATCAATAGCTGATGCTGGGATAGTCATCATCAGATCAGTGATACCCTCTGTGCCACCCTTTGTGCACTATTTGCTTCATCCCATGAGCACATCAGCCAGTTGTATTCCCCATCCTTGGCTAGATGTTGGGCCCTCAATGTTCTGGACCCTGCTGACTAAACTCAATGCTTCTTGTTCCTCAAGTGTACCTTTTACACTGCCCCATCACCTAAGGTGAGATAATCCTCTCCTGTCTTTGCTCTACAACTCCTGGGGTGAGTGATGCCAGTTACATCATGGGAGCTGGAAAAATTCTTGCTGTTATTCCTGTGATGAAGAATGGAAAATTATCCAACCACAATACCATATTGTGAGTGTTCTCTCTGGCCTGGACAGGGTACTGACCACTGGCCTTTGTCATTATGTTCATTCCTTAGAACCATCTTGCAAATTACCTGCACTTCACAGATGAAAATGCACTGAATAGGAGCCTGAGGAGCTTGCCAGGTCAACCTGGGGTACTGTAGCCATCTATGTGAGGATTTTGCACACCCAGTGAGTGCAGGACACTCCTGATTCCCCAAGCCACAGAGAAATATTTACATGTGATTATTAGCACATGTAAATAGATGAGTAAAGGGATAAATTTTAATTTTCCTTAAAATGGACATATATATTTAATGTGAAGTGTTTCCCCCACTCCTATTCCTTCCCTGGAAAAACTGTTAAGAAGTCGCTGATGTCATTCATGTATACATATATAAATATATATATAAAAAAATATATATATATATGTACATGTATATATTTATATAGAATAGGAGAAGAAATAGATGAGTAAAGGGATAGATTTTCTTTTTTGTATTTCTGACTTTTCAAAGTTTCTACAACTCTTTTATAATTAATAGGAAAAGCATAAGGTACCAGTGAAAAATGTAATTAAATATACTGAGTCCTTATTCTGTCAGACAGCTGTTCAGCACAGTATATGTATTGTCCTACTGAGTCCTCCCCAACTTTGGATAGATACTCTCTTTTTTTTTAATATATTTTTAGTTGTCAGTGGATCTTTATTTATTTATATGTGGTGCTGAGAATCAAACTCAGTGCCTCATACATGCTAGGCAAGTGCTCTACCACTGAGCCACAAACCCAGCCCCATATACTCTCTTTTATTTAGAAATAAAAGAGAAGGAGCACAAGGAAGAAAAGAACTGGCTCGAGGCTGAACTACTGAGAAAACAGAGGGACAGAATGCAGCCAAAGAGTCTCCCTTTAGCCATTGATTTAAGCATATTGACTTAAGTCTTGTTCTCTGGAGATACCTCCATCTGATTCCTGTTTAAAGACATGGCATATAAATCTAAGAATTGAGGGCTACAAGAGAAAGAGTTACCAGAAAGAACAAAGGAACTGATAACCACTTTGAGTCAAAGGACTTAAGGGAGTCTCGGAGACTCTGCTAGGAGGGAGAGAAATGAAGAGGCAACAGAGGCAATGGTTTCCTGCTCCCATCTGGTTTATACTGCAGAAAACACAAGCTCCTAGGATTCCGTAAAGTTCCCAACATCATCTTGCTTATAACTGAGCTCTTTAGAAACACCCAACAGAGGTGACCCAAGTGTGCCCACAGATGTGGGAGGGGCACAACAGCTGTGAACTGGGGAGGCTTTCCCCAAGGGGTGTTGATGTAAACATGTCTGCAGCCACAGTGAGTGGGATCAGCCTAGTTGGGCTATTGTCCAGAGAATTTCACTCCCCTAGTTTGCATTTGATGGGGCAGCAGGTGGGTGTCTGGTGTGTGGTGGTTCCAGGCTGCCGCCATACTCAGAAACTCTGGACATTCCACCTTGGAGGTCTGGACTACAGAAATAGAGAGGAATAGGCTAAGGCTCAGGCAAACAGCTTCTGCCTGCCTCCCTGAGCCCTTGCCCTCAGCCCACCTACTGCTCTTTATCCCATCAGCCCTCCAGGCATCACTGACTTACTCCTTCATCCTGCTGTCAGAGGAATCTGTCCTTGCACAGGAGTGACCAGTGAACCTCTGGACTAGAGTACTGAGCAGGACATACAAAACCAGTACAGGTCTCTGCCATCCCTGTGACACTGTCAATTCCTTGAAAATAGGATCTACCTATCCTTTTCATCTTCTTCCTTAAATTTCTGCTTTTAATTCATGTTGGCACATTGTCAGTTTTCCTTAAGCACACCATGCATATCCTTCAGGAAGCCATCTAGGCATTAGGTATAAAATAGTGATTCATAATATGTAGGAAAATAACCAACATGTCAGATTGGCCCTGACGGCCCTTAGTGCCGTGAAGAATATATAACAAGGATGAGATGAAGCTGAAGTACTAGAAGTAGTAAGGCTGCTAGTCTTTTGGATGGTTGTGGTAGCCTCCTGGAGGAGCTAATAACATTTTTTTGCCAGGATTAGAAAGATGTAACAGTTGCCAGCTCCCCTGGGATAAGGGTGTGCAGGCAAAGCCAGGAGCAGGTGCAAAGGCAAGGACAGAAACAAGCCAGGGTGTTGGAAGAATGAAAAGAGACGAGTGGAGATCAGGTCATCCTGGTCTGGATGGTTGTGGAAGGCTGTGAAGAGCTGTGGGTCTACCTCACACATGTCAGATAGTGCCTTCAGTAACTATTTATTCTGTAGAATTAAAATTAATCATCTTTTCCTTACCTTCTTTGTCATCCGGAGCATTTGTCATTGGGTGCTAAACATTGACTTTTCAGTGTTATTTGTATGGTGCACATGTCAGTTGGTGGCTACTTCACGTGACTTGAAGTGAGATTTTCTAGACCAGTGACAGATCATTGATGAATTCTTCTGCTCTAGCTAATGAGTTACAGATAGCCTTGTAACCCCAGGTTCTGGCCAGGAAGAAAAGCACAGGATGCCCTGTCATTTTCTCCCAGCATAGTAAACTAAGATCTTGTAAGTACTGCCCCTTTGACATCCATCTCACAAGAGATGGAAGCATCCAGAAGATGGTGGTGATAGAGATACACACCAGACTCAGGAGTCATATTCAAAGTTATTGAATGTGCCATAACTCATGAGTTATGTTCTCAGAATCTCTAATTTTACAGATTTCTTAGTATGTTGTACATATAGGGCCAAGTTTCATTTCAGAGGATAGAAATTCATTTGATCAATCCCTGTGTCTCCTTGTGTAAAATGAAGAAAACATCTACCTTACAGATCTGTCAATGAATTTTATCAATAAGAAAATGAGTAAAATTCTTGTAAAAGGTTTAGTACATAGGGGACATTCAACACATATTCTATTTTAATTTCCTGTAGTTGGAAAAAATATGGTTCATGTGAGCCAAGTGATTAAACAGCAGCTACTTATTTCTGTACAAAAGTTGTATAAATTGACATAGTTAAGCTAGACAAGAGGCAGTTTTAGAATTGTGGAGTGATCATGTATGACTTCTGTGTTAATCAAACATAGTTTTCATCAATTTTAGGCAAAACAAATGGACTGTAATCTGAGAAGTTTTATTCTTCCTTAGGAATAATGCACCTGTGATGTATTTATTTTGGAATTTGTTTCTTTTTCTAGTTTCCTAACAAAATTGTGGCTCAGGTAGCTTGTGATATTCTTCAGTTGCTAGTTTCCTACTGGGAAAAACTTCAGATGTTTGAAACCTCTCTTCCTCGAAAAATGGCAGAAGTAAGTCCTTTTCCTTGAATGCTGAAACATACATATTTCCTTTTTAGTGTATTTGATATCTGATTAATTAGAGACTGTCAAATAATTACTAGAGAACCAACCATTAAATTGTGACGTGGGTCTCATAAGAGCAAGTTGGACTTGTTTTTCTCAGCTGTGTAAGGCACCACAGAAAGAAGCCAGCAGTGTTCCAGGGTAGACGCTGATATTTGGGGAGTTTGAGAAGCAGATACATCCACAACAAAGAGACCTTTTGTAGATTGGGCTTCATTCATCTTGAGTAGTTTGGATGGTGCTAACAAGGAGTAGGCAGCTGGTTATGATGCCCTCTGTGCAGGGTGGAGGAGGTGGCTATTGTGTAAAGCAGGAGTTCCTCCCAGACAAAACCCTAGACTCTGCTTTCTGTCATAGCATGATTACCCAGCTGTGATGAGATTACTACTGTAATACCCTCTGTGCTGTTGGTTGGTGGGAGAGGAGAAGGAACCGGAAGAATAATTTTAACCTTAGCATCCTAAAGTGAGTTTCATCTAAGTATGCTTTGCTTATAACTGAGCAAGTATCCTCGCTCATAGGTGCCTGGTGGCAAATCACATCAATCTGCCAATTTTTATAGCTGCACTTTTAAAATATGCCCTGTCTTTACACATCCAGGGGTGACTATTTGAAGAAATTTGATTTGTCCCCATAAGGGATTATAAGGTGAGAGAAGAAATGATGTTGATTTATTGTCTCTCAGCCCTAGACAGATTTCACTGGCAGGATCACTTTGTTGTCCCAGAAACACATCAAAAGTCAAAAGTGATTTTTTTTACCCTAAGTGACCTACAGTGAAATAAAGTGTTGAATATAGTAATTCTTATAAGATATAAAATGTAAAGTTGGATTTTAAGGCAGCCATATAGTTTGTCACCTAAATAGGAATACTTTTGAGAATTAAAGGGGTGCTATTACAGCAGGACAGCAGGTAGAGACTTGTGTAATTTATAAGAAGATTGAATGGGAACATTTTCATAATTATTCTTAAGTCCTTTTATACTTTAATATGAAAAAGTGAGGGGACTGATTATGGAAGTTATGTGACTGTAGCAAGAGATAGTTCTTTCCCTGGGGCCCCCATTTCCACCACCGACAGAGTATTATGGAAATCAGATATGCCTCTATTGCCTTCTCATAATTTTCAACATCATATGCACACAACTGGCCCTCAGCTTTATATCGCCGTCCTCCAGTGAGTTAGTACCAGGCTGGATTTCATTGCAAGGTCACCTTGAAACTTTTAAGATATGACTTCTAAAATTATTATGCTGGTCTGTTTGGCACTTATCTTTTATGCAGATCCTTGTGGCTACAATTGCTTTCCTTTTACCAAGTGCTGAGTACTCCTCAGTGGAAACAGATAAGAAGGTAGGTGACACATTAGCTAACTTTTCCCTAGAGTTTGTTTTTAAATGTAACACAGAATTATAAATGTATTACAAATAGTGATAGCCTTTATAATATCTACATGCATTGATCTTAACTGTATCTCTGATGCAAACACTCTCTTATATTTACTTATCTACCTAGCATTTGCATGTCTATTTAATAATCAGTATATGCAGAAAGAGTTTTCTTATTTATTATTACACATAGTGAGGTTTAAAAGACTGCAGCATAAAGTATGGACATGTTTCTTCTTCCAGTTTATTGTATCCTTACTTCTCTGCCTCTTGGACTGGTGCATGGCATTGCCAGTGAATGCCCTTCTCCACCCTGTATCTACAGTGGTTCTCGAGGAGCAGCACCCATCCCGGGCCCCCTTGCTGGATTATATCTATAGGGTAAGTCTCCACTTGGGCCTCAAGGCATGGACTATAGACCTACATGTCAGAAAACTACCAAAATGTCTTTTGTGCACTTGTCTATCTATGCCCTTTTGAAAAGCACTTGTGATGGGTTAAATATTTAAAAAGAATACTTTAGACATTAAAGGACAGATAAAGTTTTAGAGAAGTAATGATTACCAAGTTAAAGATGCATGCATTTTTATATGACTTCCATCTTTCATTTTAAATAACTACTATTGGGTCAGTATTCCCAAGTTTTTATGGAATGTGGTCTGTGTCTATACTTAATTCAGAAAAGAATTATTCATATTATAGGTATAATCACAGTGTTAGTTTGACAAAAATCTGTTTATGCAAGGTAGGAAAAAAGTATAATAGTTATTGTAACCTGTTTGCTTTAAAAAACATTAAAAATAAATTAAGGAAACTAATCTTGTGAAAAATAAGAATACTTTTAAAATCTTAGTTAAATTTGCTTTTAGTAAATTATACTTCAAAAATTGTACATGGGGTCATGAGTCATACTGATTTAAATTTACAAACTGTCTTGAAATTGGCCAATAGGCTGTACTCATTGAACTCATTCTGCCCTCCACCACAAATAACTTATCTTACAGCCACCCTTCGCTTCTTGATTCATTTTCTTCTACTTGTGTCACCTTTTGTGGATGGAGGAGGCCTTAGATGTATGCAATGGTAAAATAAGCACTTTTTAACTTTTGTTTTGCCATGAGAATATATTTATTGTCATTGGTATAAAAGAACACATCGATGTCTTGCTAACAGCAAAAAAATATTTAAGGATGGAAATGACCCAATGTTTTGAAGTATTCCCAAGCAGGGGGCCTAGCTCTTAAGAGCCATCATGGTTGCACACCATGAGTATCAGGGGACAGGAGGTAGTGGCATCCAAGATGCCATTCTATCTGTTTTCCACAGGTTCTGCACTGCTGTGTTTGTGGCTCAAGCACATATACCCAACAGAGTCACTATACACTGACTCTGGCTGACTTGTCATCCACGGATTATGACCCCTTTCTGCCACTGGCAAACGTGAAGAACTCTGAGCCAGTCCAGTATCATTCATCAGCAGACTTAGGGAACCTGCTAACTGTTGAAGAGGGTGAGTATCATTCCAAAATATCTTGTGGACAGGAGAAGGAAAGATTGTGGCCTTTTGTCCAGTGCTTGCTGTGTTGTTATTATTATTAATCTGGTTGTCTAAGTTAAAATCCTGGTTTTTAAAATCCTCTGTGGGTGGCAAATTCTGCTTTTCTTCCTTGTTTCTCTGTTTTTGTTTTGTTTTGTTTTCCTTTCACCTCTGCTCCTTTCCCTTCTTAGTTATTCAAATAGTTTTGTATTATTAAAGATTCATGTCTCAGAATCATGGAACTCTCAAAAAAGTTTCATTTTCTCTCCCCAAAGAGTTTTTGTATATGATGGGAGAGATAAGAAAAAACCAGAAAGAAACATTTCATTTGTGGACTGGTGGCACCATGGGAGCTTCCCATTGAGAAGGACCTAAGCTAACCTTGGCAGGATAGGCAGGCTTTGAAAGGAGCTTGTAGACTCTTCCAGACTAGGAGACCCTCATGGAAAGAGATGGGAATTTACTTGTCCCCATTTGAGGATTTCTCTGCTTGTAGCAAAGTCCATTTTAGAGTCTCTGGGGATTGACAGGACTTTCCTCCTTAACCATCCCTCTGCCCCAAACGAGAAGCACACAGCTCTGGGACTTGGATTGTGAGTTGAAAGGTAAGTGTGTCATCTCTATGTGTGATAAAATTACATAGAATCAAACACATATGAATGGGTGCATGTAAAACTGGTGAACATTGAATAATATGAGTGGATTAATATCAGTGTCAGTTTACTGCTTGTGATACTATGCTGTAGTTATACAAGATGTTACCACTGAGATAAAGTCTGTTTGAGATCTCTCTGTATTCTTATAACCATATGGATCATTAGTTGTTGCAAAATTAAAAGTTAAAAAATGTGGGTGTGAAGTGCTAGATGATCCATGGAAGGACCAAGAAAGAGTCATTTCTAGGAAGTCAAGAGAAGAAAGGAGGTGACACTGAGGAAAGTCAGCAGTGGAGATACTTCAGAAACTCTCCAGGAAGGTGAGAGAAAAAAAGGAGCTGATTTATTTCCCAGTGGTGTTTGGCCATGGATTTTGCCAGAACACTTTGGGCAGAGTGGTTGGTCTAGCCAAATAGACCACTCAGAAACTTGAGACAGATCCCTCTTACGGGGTTGGTGGGGGGTAGGGTGCTACAAGCCATGACACTTAAGGGCCCAAGGTGCAGGGATGTGATTGCAGGACCATGGAGTCTGAAGTATGGCTCAGGTGGAGATGAAGGGAAAGGTGAGGAGATGAGGATGAAAAAGAGCAAGGCCTTGAAATCTGATAGTTCTGATTTTAACTCTATTTGATAGACACGCAAGCCAGCCACAGCAACTTAGTGAGGCCCTAAGCAACTTAGTAAGACTCTGTCTCAGTATAAAAGGGCTAGGGGTATGACTTAGTGGTAAATGACCCTGGGTTCAATCTCTGGTACCAAAAAACAAAAACAAAAACAAAAACAGAGAGGATGGATAACATGAAATTTACACATGCCATTCACGACCAGAACAGTTAAAAACAAGAGTCTTTATGGCAAAAATCTCAGAGTAAACAATTTATTTCAGGAAAATTATTAAGTCTTAGACTTGAATCCGACCTCCATTATTTCTGATATGTACAGCCATGAGAAAATCTCTTAACTTTATTTATTTTCCACTATTGAATACATATTTCTTATTTATTATAAACAAAATAACAAGAAATCCAAGAAAACTCAGGATGATCTTATTCTCCTCAATCATTACCCAGAATTTCTTAGATTTGGGGATTCGATATTTTTACCCTTAATCCTTATGGTTCCTTCATCATAAAACTGATGTATCATAAATATGTCAATTGGAATTTTAATTTCTAAGGGGGGAGTATGCAGCATTAAGAAAACACATTTACATTTACATAGGTTTGATTAGTATTTGTTTTTCATATTGTGAATTTAAAAGTCAAGTACTTCTTAAAACTTCAAGCTCAAATTATAAACCTTAGTTTATTTAAATATCTGGATTTTTTTCTGTTAAAACTAAAGGTTTCATTTTCACTTGTTCGTAGATTAATGCATAATGCTTTCATAAATTTGGCAGATTGAAATTTCCATAACTACTTTTAAGTTTAAGTAATCATTTCAATTCATGTTTGTGGATTTAGTTTATCTGCTTCTTCCTCCTTATGTTTTGTTTTACAAGACCCCCTTACACTACTGTTGTCAGAGTCTTTGTATTACCTTGTATTAAAAATTTTATAAATCAGTTCCTTGTGAGCATTTAATCATCAACTAAAAATTTAGTTAAAGTCTTCTAAGTGTCTGCATGATTCATTAATATGTCACATTCTCTTAAATATTTAAAATGCCCTAACAACTGTAAACATAAATTGTTACAATAATTATTAAGGCAATTGCTTCAAATATATTTAAGCAGTCACAAATTTGATTCATTTTGTGACCAGGTCTACCTCTCCTGACTCTGAATTTTGTCCTTACCAGAACTCTTTGAACTGTGAGCTCTTTGGGTTTTGTTTTGTTTTTGTGGTATTGGGGATCAAACTGAGGGCCTCAGGTTTGCTAGGCAAGTGTTCAACCACTGAGCTATACCCCCTGAATTGTCAATTCTTTAAGACAGGGACATTTTGCTTTTTCTATTCCTATGTCTACAGATGTTTTAGCATCCCTTTCAGAATGAGATCCTCCTGTAAGTTGGGTTTTTAGTAGTTCATTTAAATTGTACTTTTAAATTAAAATAGAATTGTTTAAAAAAAATAGTTGAGGGCTGGGGATGTGGCTCAGTGGTAGAGCATCTGTCTCGTATGTCCAAGACTCTGGATTCGATCACCATATTAAAAAATAAATAAATAAACAAAATAAAAAATAGTTGAAACAAAGTCCTAGACTAAACCATCAAACACTGAAACCTGGTGGCATTCAGCTTTCCACTGTCTGTTCATTCTTGGCTGTTCACAGAAAAAAGGAGAAGAAGTGTGGAGCTGATCCCTCTGACTGCCCGAATGGTGATGGCCCACCTGGTGAACCACCTAGGTCACTATCCTCTTAGCGGGGGCCCGGCCGTGCTGCACAGCCTTGTCAGTGAGAACCATGACAATGCCCACGTGGAAGGCACTGAGCTGTCCTCTGAGGTGTTCAGGAGCCCCAACCTGCAGCTGTTTGTATTTAATGACAGTACCCTCATCTCCTACCTTCAGACACCTGCAGAAGGACCTGGGGGTGCCCTCTCAGATGTGAGAGTCATTGTAAGGGATATATCAGGGAAGTACTCTTGGGATGGAAAAGTTTTATATGGACCTCTGGAAGGATGCTTAGCACCCAATGGAAGAAACCCCTCATTTTTGATTTCAGGCCACCATCATCACACATTTGGACTTCAGAAAGATCATTCTCAAATTGAAGAAGGAGATGATGTTCTTGATAAACTACTTGAAAACATTGGCCACACTAGTCCTGAATGCCTTTTACCATCACAGCTAAATCTAAATGAGCCCTCCCCACCTCCATACGGCATGAACCATGAGCAAGAGAAGGAAATCATTGAGGTCATTTTGCGCCAGAGTGCACAGGAAGATGAGTATGTTCAGAGGTGTAACTCTGATTCTTCGATGAAAGTTACCAGCCAAGGGCAGCCCTCTCCAGTGGAGCCCCGAGGACCTTTTTATTTCTGCAGGTTGTTACTCGATGATTTGGGAATGAATTCTTGGGACAGAAGGTAATAATACATAATAATCTTTTGATCATTTTTTTCATATGATTTTTCTTTTTTTTTTTTTATCAATGTAGGGTCAGGAAATAAGAAAATAAAAATGGAGATTTTTTACTATTTCGACATTTAAAGATTATTTTGGGGGGGCTGGGATTGTAGCTCAGTGGTAGAGCACTTGCCTCGCATGCGTGAGGCACTGGGTTCGATCCTCAGCACCACATAAAAATAAATAAATAAAGATATTGTGTCTGTCCACAACTAAAAAAATATTTTTTAAAAAAAGATTATTTTTGGCTGCTAAATTAAAGGTAGAAATGGAACTAATTGTGCTGTACTAATGCACAGATTGAATTCTAAATACCTGTTGATGTTTTAGAGTATGAAGTATTTCCTATGTGTATGTGTTTTATTTAATTACTTCTCTGGCCATTATCATTTCCACTTTAATGAAGATATAAATGGACTACAAAGGCAAAGAAGCTTTAGGTCTAATGAGGAAGGTGGATGTGATAAAACTTTGATAAAGCATAGAGTGGCACAGGAGTTCAAGAGGAATGATTCAGTCCAGTGGAAAGTATGGGACAGTGGAGAAGACCCCATGGAAGTGGATGGATTTGAGCTGGACCCTGATAGTGGAGTATGGTTTTTAAAGAAAGAAGTGTTAAGCAGAAATTCACAGCAGAGCCGACTGAAAATACAGACCAATGCACATAAACACAGGGCATACACTCAATTGATCAGAGTCATCCAATGTCACTGGACAGTAATGGGATGCAATGGGATTTTTATGCTTGTATGACTTAAGGAGAATGGACTTGATTCTAACACAGATCTTTAGTGAAATGAGGTAGCAGATGGGTGGACGATAGATAGGTTTGTCAACTAACTCAAAAGCAACAAAATTGACATTTGATCACATGATTCTTTTCTTCCATCCTTCTTTATAGGAAGAATTTTCATTTATTGAAGAAAAATTCGAAATTATTGAGAGAACTGAAAAACCTGGACTCTCGCCAGTGGTATGTGAAGTATATCAAACCACCTTTTTCCTGTTTGTGTGTGTGTGTGTGTGTGTGTGTACGTGCTTGGAACCCAGGGTAGTTCTATAACCTAGAAGCTGATGAAATTTGCCTGTGTCAAACCTTTGATATTTATACCCTTCAGGAATAACTCATGTTTGTTACCCTAAGAAGAGGTCAGGGCTCCCACCTAACCTCTGCTTTTGATTGAGTACCTTTCTATGTGGCAGTAGGTGGACATCCATTCTCATTTATTCTCTGCAGCTATCTCTTTTTCTGATAAAGAAATAGATATTTACCTAGGTTAAACAAATCATAATCACCAGTACCAGATTATTGAAAACCATATGAGACTGACTTCATAGTCCTTGCTATGCAACCTACACTGGCATTCTGTAGTTTTAATTTTATAATGTTGGAAAGGTTTAAACTAACATGTTGTAATTAATAACTCTCTATTAATGTCTCATTCTCAGAGCTGGTCACATTCTCAGATCTACCCTTTTTTCTGTATAGTATCATAATCTTTTCTAGAAAGGATTTCACAACCATGAACCGTTTTTGATTTGGGGAAATATGTGCTTCCAAAACTATTTAAGAATGTAATCTCAGTATATGACAGATATTTCAAAAGTCTTGAATAAACTGCTTCCTCAGTCTTTAGTTTAAGAAAAAAACTCTTTGCTCATTCCCCTTTTCTTGCCCTTAGAAATAGCTTAATATTCTGTCAGCACTCAAATCTAGGTTGTTTTCCCCAGGCTTGTTTTTCATTTTATTTTCCTACATTTTTTGTACTCCTTAATTAAATAGATTTGTAAATATATTTGAGCTTAATGATTTCAAAGGATGCTTAAGAACCAAGAAGGAGAAGTGACAAAGGCCAGCTTTATCCTTATGGGTCCTATCCTGGTATTTGGAAAAAATGAGAGCTCTTTATCTCATTTACTTAATCATTCATTCACCCATTGTGGTGCTTCCACTTGGAGGCACTTGATTCTTCTTCCTGGCACTTATACCTAAACCATTGTGTTTTTAGGTGGCATTCATATGATTTTTTAGTTTATTTTACAGTTCTAATCAACCTAAAAGTGACACATACTTAAATTTTATTTTCAAGCAAGCTCTTGGTTCATGTCACTATGATTGGCCTATCATGTTCACAATTGTGATTCTTAGGATTTGATTTTCTTTTTCTTTTTTTTCTTTTTTTTTGGTACCAGGGATTGAACTCAGGGGCACTTGACCACTGAGCCACATCCCAAGACCTATTTGTATTTTATTTAGAGACGGGGTATCACTGAGTTGCTTAGCACCTTGCTTTTGCTGAAGCTGGCTTTTGAACTTGTGATCCTCCTGCTTCGGCCTCCCGAGCCACTGGGATTACAAGCGTGCATCACTGCACCCAGCTTGAATTCTTAAACTAGGTATAAATATAAGAAGTAGTGAATTCCAGTTTTAATTATCTCTTAAATACTTGGAAGATGATTTAATTTTTAAAAGGTCCATTTTTATGTCACTAAGGACCAAGAAGATCAAATCATATTAAGCTTACTTATAACTCTGTATCCATTCACTCCTTCAGAAACATCTAGAATTAAGATTTGCCTCTGTATGGGAATCAAAGGGGTATCAGTTTTCTTTTTTTTTTTTTTTTCTTTTCTTCATTTATCTACCTTCCCACATTGCTCTCTTTACTCAGGACTTCTTATAGCCATATACATTGAGGAATGAACTATTTCATGTATATTTTCTGAGTTATCGGCATGCCAGGATAGCTATTCTGAGGCAATATGAGAGCCTTTTCTTCTAGGTGGCCTTACCACTCTCTGGAGAGTGATAAATATTTTAGTATAATGGAATATACAGAATTAAAAGAAAAGAAATATTCAGGATTAAATTATTCATGTATAGTTGGACCTGGGGAAAGGAACCTTACTCAGGCCTGAAGCCATAAGCTCATTGTCAGTTTAAATGTCTTCATTTCCTGATTTATCAAGTGAAAACTACAGTGAAAAATTTGAGCTTAAAGAATTTTTAAAACTCATTAGAGATGAAGAACCTGAAGCATTATTCTTCACATAGCCCTTTATTGGTTCATTTTCCTGCTTCTTCTTGTTATTATTTCTCTCTAGAGGAACTTATTTCTCTCTCAAGTTCTCTGTGGAAATTCCTTAAGGGATTTCTTCTGAAGGACTTAGGGATTCACTTCCTTCTTCCTCTTGTGCTTCAGTATTAAATACACAGTCATTTGGGTCCCAGTCTCAGCTTTTCAAGCATATGCTGAATTATTCCCTGCTTCTCAGTGTTAAGTGAATACATTGGTGTCTTGTAATTGTGGCCAATTTGTTGAGTGTTAATGCACTTTAGTTGCATGAGGTACAATTGAATTAGCTCCCTGGGGTGCTGTTGCAGTAAAATATGGCTTTGGATAGCTGATTGGCAATTCTCTGCCCCTTGATTAACCTTCACTTAAAACCCCAATTCCTAGATTTAATGTCTTCTTGACATGTAAATGTGTATCAACTTATTTTAAGGTAAAGTGTATTTTCAAAGTTCTTTTTGAAAAAACTGGAACTGATTCTGAGATTCTGTACCTATGAGAAATCTAGACTGTCCTGTAAATTGGTCAGATGGCAGGCAAGAACATACCCTGTCCCTCAACTTTAAGGAAATTTCTATTTCTGATATTAATTGATGTATATCTTCAAGGCATAGATTCTTCGTAACATGTTTTTAGGAAAGGGAGAATCTGTCATGCTACTATGGTCTGTAATACTGTGAGATTAACAAAGGTGTATAGAGATAGCTACATCTACTAGTATGATGAACATACAAATCACAGTGAGCCTTCTTTTTAACTAGGAATATCTTCTTGCCACCATCTGGTGAGGTGGATGTTAAAATAAGGTTTTTCTTTGTTTGGTTCCTTGATGTGACAGCACAAGGAAAGGGCTATTCTTGTCTCTTCCTAGTAAGAAAGAAGAATGCATTCTAATGAGGAAGGGGAAATTGTTGATTTTATGTTTGTGTATTCTTGATTTACCTGTTCCTTCATGCATTGGTTGTGCAGCTTATGGATATGAAGTGCTTGTTGATGTTGTAATTACCATTTCAAAAGCCTGGCTCTAATAAGGCCAGACACTGTGTCTGCATCCTAGCAGGCTCTCTGCGGTGCTAACATTTTGGAGGATGTGAAATTTGATGCATGTTTACAACTAAAGGTCACCTTTCCTCACACCCACATCAGTTAGTCCGTCATTGCAGCTTAGCTCTCTGTGCTCTGCTGTTGAGTTAATTAGGACTCAAGGACCCAGGAACAGCTACAATGGAAAAAGCCTGGACTTTAAGGAGAATAAGCAGAAACATCTGAGATAAACCTGAGACTGTTTTACATATGTAGCATCTATAGAATAGGTAAAAACTAAATGTCAAAGACTTTTAAATATACAGAGAGCTATAGAAAGAAATTGAGTAACTATTTTTTAATCCTTTTGTTGAGACAGTCCTTCAGGTCAAAGATTAGGATGTCTATTATCATCACCATCTGAAATAAGCCAGTCAGATTCTAGGTGCCCCTTATTGGTGTCCCTTACAACTCAGGGCAACAAATGGTGTGGCATTTTCAGGGCTTCTTACTTCATGAGGACAGGCTTCCTGTTTGGGAGCAGAAGGTCTCTACTAGAGCCTCAACTACCCTCCACCAGAATCTTATCACCATAAAAATCCTCCCTTCTTGTACCTACCTGTTTCCATCATAAGTCACACCCCAGAGGGTGTGCTCATGCAATGTCTTGCTTTCCTGGTGGCGGCAGGACAGTATGTATCAAAAGCCTTAACAATGGATGGGCCCCAAGAAATTCTATTTCTATGAATTTATTTTAAGAACATAACAAAAATCTTGTGAAACTATTATGAAGATTAATTTCAAGAAAATATTAAAGATAATGAAGAAATATCTTTTAAAATGTAAATACCCTAAATGAGGATTTTGGTTATGATTTATTAATATAATAAACTCTTGTGTAGTCATGAATAACTTTATTGTAGAATCACATGATCTAAAATTGGCATCGTTACAATAACTGAAACAGTAAATTTTATTATATATACCTTACCACAATTTTCTTAAAAAGTGTTCATAAATATTTTAAATGTAAAAATTGGTTGCAAAACAGAACATAGCAGTTTCTCACATTTCATATTTTTGTGCACAAATACATCCTAAAATGGTAATAGCTATGTTCTTTGCTTATTTGTTCAAATTATGTTTTTTCCTTTCTTATTTTCTATTTTTTCTGATTTTTCTTCCAAGAATGCTTATTACGTGAGGACTGTGCAGTAAAGTGAATGGCTATCTAAATGAATAGAAAGAAAAAACTCTCTTCCTTTAATTATCTATATAGCTTTTTAGTTGAGCTTCATTAGTCCTGCTTATGAAGTAGAAAAATAACCCATACAGAAGGAAATATTAGAAAATTTATTTTAAAAAGGAGCACAATTCTAGCAACATGAATGTCTAATCAGATTATAATGTTGAGATATTAAACAATTAGACAATAGAAACATTTCTGTATTATTTAAGCACTTCATAGTTTTTCTTATGAGATTTTTCAGAATATTATGCAAAAGTGAGGAGAAGGGTTAGCACTGCTTTGGAAGTAGTATTCCAATATTAAAAAACAGAAAAGAAACTACAGTAAAACTCATGGATGGTGGGGCTGTGCTACAAGTGATTCTTGATTATAGCTCTATTTGAATAAAAAGTGTTTCCATCTTTGCACTATCACCAGAATCCTTGACAATGATCCAGTTATTCTGACACTTTATTCCACAGTATTTACAGAAACTGGTTATTTTTTTCCTTTTTGTGATTTTATTAATGCATCACACTTACGCATAATAGTGGGGATCATTTTGACATTTCCAAAAATGCATATAACATAATTTGCTCCATATTAATATCCAGTACTTGACTTTTCCTTTCTTTCCCCTCCCTCCTTCACTTCTCCTTCATCTACTCTATTGGTCATCCTTCTATTTATTTTTTGAATATATGCATTATATTTATACATAGAAGTGGATTGCATTGGTATATAGTCATATATGCACACAACATAACTTGGTCAAATTCATTGCTCAATTCCTCCCTTTTCCTCTCTCTTCTTCCTAACCTACAATCCCTTCTTTTACTCCACTGTTCTCACTTACGTTTTCATGACATCCTCTCTCTCCCTCTCTTTCTGTCTCTCTCTTTTGCAAATTCCTTATTTCTTCATGGATTCTTCATGTGAGAACAAACATTCAATCCTTGAATTTCTGAGTCTGACTTAATTGACTTAGAATAATGTTCCCCAGTTCCATGCTTTTACCAGAAAATAACATAATTTCATTCTTCTTTATGGCTGTGTAGAACTCCATTGTGTATATATATATAAAATATAAAAACATTTTCTATGTTTTTTATTTTTTTATTTGTTCTAATTAGTTATATATGATAGCAGAATGCGTTTTGATTCATTGTACACAAATGAAGCACAACTTTTCATTTCTCTGGTTGTACATGATGTGGAGTTGCACCACATGTACAGTAATACATGTTATGTACCTAGGGTAATGATGTTCATCTCATTCCACCATCTTTCCTGCCCCCATGCCCCCTCCCTCCCTCCCCTTTACCCAATCAAAGTTCCTCCATTCTCCCTACCCCCCTCCCCCAATTGTGGATCAGCATCCACTTATCAGAGAGAACATTCAGCCTTTGTTTTTTGGGGATTGACTTACTTCACTTAGAGAAACTGGTTATTAAGACATTCAGATATACCATCATTTATCTGGTCAGTTTAACAGAGATTTAGCTGAATTCCTCCTATGCACCAAATACTATGCTGCATATACAAAAGATGAAAAAGCAGGACTCCTTTCTTCAAAGTACGTATCATGCTTACTAGCTTTAACAGTAAACTGCCCAAAATCCACCTTGAAGCAAACTGACCAAAATAGGTTTCCCTGAGCAGCTCTCCCCCTTACCAGGTACCCTCAGAAGTCAACAGACAGGGTTGGTACACTCTTTCACAAAGAAAATAATGTGTGCTGCTTGGAAGAAGTTTCTGTTTCTCCTAAAGTCTTGGTACATCTTACAGTGCCAATCAAGGATGTACCAATAACCTTACCTCAAAATGTAAAAAGTGACTATCTGTGGGTACGCTGTGGGTATGCACATAGATCTACTCACAATTGATATCTATTTGAAATGCTTTAAAAGATGATATTCTTTAACAAATACGGAGAGAATTTGCCAAATGGTGTGTTCTAACATGCTGCTGTTCAGCATATTTAATGTCTGAAGGTGTAGTCTAGGAACCAGACTGCCTCCATCCAGTTCCCAGCTCCTTGCTTGCTCTGCATGCTTTTTATTTAAATTCCTGTGCCTCCTTCCAACCACTTCTGCAAGGCAGGTGATATGGTAATATTCACCTCATCAGAGGAGTTGCAAAGAGTAAATGAGATCATGTGTCAGGATGTCTTAGTGGCTGACCTCTAAGAAGTTTTCTGTAAATGTGAACTCAATAGTAGGAGTCATGCTGGTTTGGGCAGCAAAATAAAACTTCATACATGAGAATTCTAACTGCTTTTAATTTTAAAAACTTAACAGCCGTGAGACACACAAAATTGCAGTGTTCTACATTGCTGAAGGCCAAGAAGACAAGTGTTCAATCCTCTCCAATGAAAGAGGAAGCCAAGCATATGAAGATTTTGTGGCTGGTCTTGGATGGGAGGTAACTACTTTGATTCAACAGGTGTTTATTGATGAGCTGTATTTAAGGAATTATATAAGCTAGATATTAATTACGTATGTTCTTGCATGTGTTTTTATAGTCCAGTATAGGCCTGGATAGAGTTTAAGAATTGCGGAACATTGAACTTGACATCTTCCAGTACGTTATACATGAACTTTTGTTTCCCCTTAACTTTTCACTTTGTATTTTTTCATTTGCTTTGTATCAGAACTGAATAGTCAGATGGACTCACCCAGTCATAGGTGGTTTATACTAAGAGGAAAAAAAATATGGGCAAAGAAACAATGGTTTTGGACATAAAATGGAGCTTTTAGAGAAGAAATCAATGACTTGATAAGTGAAAAGATGAAGGAAGAGTTGGATGAAGTTAAAAGTTGAAACGAAAATAAAATACAGTAACTATGGTGGCTTATCCATCAGCCTATTTCCCTAACATAGTTCCCCAGGATGATTGATATTGAAAATTTTGTAGGTTTTTTTTTTCTTCTTTATTAAAAAAAAAAAAATTGAGAAGGTACTGGGGATTGAACTCAGGGATGCTTTATTTACCAATGAGCTACATCCCCCTCACCCTTTTTAATTTTTCTTTTTGAGATAGGGTCTCACTAAGTTTCTTAGAGCCTCACCAAGTTGCTTCAGAAGAACCACACTGAAGAGGCTGGCTTCAGACTGTGGTTCTCCTGCATCAGTCTCCTGAGGTACTGGGATTACAGGCATACACCACAGCAGCCAGCTAAAATGTATTTCTTTCTCTCTCTGTCTCTCTCTGTCTCTCTCTCTCTCTCTCTCTCACACACACACACACATACATACACACACACATACACACACACCCTCTCTCCCTTAGAAACGTAAGTCTAAAGGAAAATATTTCCCCAGAATCTGAAGAGTCCAAGGTAGTTAAAATGCAAACCAAAGTATCTAAAATAATTTTCTTCCTTTCGTTTTGGTTTCCCAGTTATCTGTGGTAAGGAGATAACTGGGTGCATAAGCACATTTCTTATTAGTTATTGTTAATCTCTACTGTGCCTAATTAAATCTGGGTGCATAAACACAATTTATTTCTGAGAATTCAATGTTAACAAGGAGACTGCTATAGAACTGCAAACAGGGAAAGAGTACACTTAGGTCAAGATCATACACTTTATGAAGAGCCAAGTAGGTTTTCGTCTAAGAGCTATTGCACTTCAATAAATCTTTGTTCTTGCTGATGAGGTTACTTCTTATTTGTCATAGAATATATTTGTCATTTAACTATTATATTTTTTAAATTATACATTCTCAACTAAAGTTTTTAAAAAAACACATTAATCCAGAATATATATTGATTGTTATTTGGCACAGAAGAGACTTTTCTATTTCTTTCTTGTGTGTGTGTTTAGAAAAATTGCTTTCCTGAAAGAAAAGCAAGTTTTTTTGACAAGTAAAAAAAATTAGATTTAGGTACAAAAGTGAGCATTCACACCATAACTTTAAAATGAATTATGACTTATAAACTTTTGGCAGTGGTATAAATTGGGACAATCCTTTTGAAAAACAGTTTAGGGATGGCTACTAAATTGTGTAATACCTGTACCCCTTGATCCAACATCATAGAAAAATACTCCTTTGAGCATTCCTTCTGGTTTGAAAAACCAAAAGCCTCACACATCCATCAGTGGGGAAAATGTGTTGTTTGTGTGTATGTGTATTGGCCCCAGAGTGCAAGGTTCTTGGTGCTGGCATTCCAGTATCCCAGAGAGAAGCCATAAGATGCTTCTTTAAGTGGAAAGGTGAAGGTGTAAGAAGGTATTTTGAAAAAGAGAAAGAGACACCAAAATCACATATCTTTTATTTTAATATATTGCTATGGTTATTCTGGCTTATTAGTTATTGTTAATCTCTACTGTGCCTAATTTATAAATGAAACTTTATCAAAAGTATGTACATGTAGGGAAAAACATAGTCTATGTAGGGTTTGGTACTGTTTGTAGTTTCAAGTATCCACTGGGGGTCTTGGGAGATATCTCCCAAAGATAAGAGGGGACTCCTATGCATATGTGTATGCCTATATGGAAAAAGTTGGAGAAATATATACTAGGACTTTGATAGTAATTTTCTTCAGATGGTAGGAATATGGAGCAATTTTAATTTTAATGTTGTTTCTTTAATATTTTAACCTTGTCTAATTTTGTTTTATATTATGTGTTTGTAATCAGAAAGATATGAAGTAAAAACAATTTGGTTTTTAAAAATTCACGTTCCTGCTTAATGAATAAGAACAGCTCTTTTTTTTTTTATACCAGAGATTGAACTCGAGGGCACTCAACCACTGAGCCACATCCCCAGTCCTGTTTTGTGTTTTATTTAGAGACAGGGTCTCACTAAGTTGCTTAGTGCCTCACCGTTGCTATGGCTGGCTTTGAACTCGATTCTCCTAAGCCTCTCAAATTGCTGAGATTAGAGGTGTGTGCCACCGTGCCCCGCTAAGAACAGCTCATTTTGACCCTCACTCTTTTCTCTCTATGTAATCTTCATCAGGTGGATCTCTCCACCCACTGTGGGTTCATGGGTGGCCTTCAGCGCAATGGCAGCACTGGGCAGACTGCCCCTTATTATGCTACCTCTACTGTGGAAGTGATTTTCCATGTTTCCACTCGGATGCCATCAGACTCAGATGATTCACTTACCAAAAAGGTAAGGGTCCTCCTTGGGGACCATCCTTAGCTGCCGTGGTATGTAGGGGAGACCCTCCTAGGACTAGACAAAGACCAGGTCCTGAAGCTCTGAGACTGCTTTCCTCAGGACTCAACTTCAGTGTTGCTCTTCCTCAGGCTATACTTGTGGTGAACCTAAAATACCAATTTGGCAAACTTAAGACTCAATATTAAGGATTGGGAAAAGGAAGGATCTTAAATGTTGCTATTTTGAGATCTTCTCTCACATTCATATCACCTGACAGAAAATAATGTATTTTACCTTTTAAGCTGTTAAAGATTGCAATGTGTAATGGGCTTTGTGACAGAAGTATTAATGATGATCTGGGAAAGAAGCCCTTCACCACTACAGACTTGCTGGGAACAAGTTGGTGGCATCTGCCTAAATGAGGAATGCAGATGATCTGCTGCCCAACCGTCCATATTTGCTGCTAGGTACCTTTCATTCTCCTTGAACTTTGGCCCTATGGGCAGTTTTCCTTGTAATTCAAAGGAAACCTGGTGTCCCTAGGGGACTTCTCCAGGGGAACATGGTTCTTTATCTTCCAACCTGCAGGCTGTTCACTTTAGGTGACCCTGTGTTAGGAGTGAGGAACACCTTAATAGAAAAAATAATTTAGTATGGTAAGGAAGCCACTCCTGTAAGTTTCCAGATGAGAGAAACATCCCAGAGCAGCTGTAATTTGTACTCATCTGTTCTGCTAGCAGTGGCAGAGACAAGAATAACAACCTCACACCTACTCTCCTTCTACAACACAGATGCCAGGAACTGAGCACAGCACCTTAGGTGCTAAGACTGACAACTGGGGAATCTAAGGATAGGGTTAGAGCCAGACCCTGGAGACAGGTGGACCTGAGCTCAAGTGTATGTTCAGTTATTTGACCAGCCTGTGTCTGTTTCTCATCTATTAAATAAGATTAAAAGCAGAGCCTATGTCCCAGGGTAGTTGAGCGAAGTGAATAGAGGATGCTCTGTAAAATTGTTCAGCATAGTTCATGGTAAGATCTCTCTGACCATCAGCCCTTGACTTTGCCAATTGGTTTAACTGATTATTTTCTCCTGCCCCATTAGCCAGATGAACAATAGCTGAGGGTCCCACTGTACATTTTGTATTTCTTTTTTTCTTTGGTTTTGCTTTTTCATCACTGTAGCAGCAGAAATCTGGACTATGTACATGGTAGGCAGCAGTGCATGTGAGGTATCAAAACTCAGGTCATGGCTCAATCACAGAAAACTTTCATAGTGATCAAGTGTCTCAGATGTATAAAGCCTGATTTGCATTCAAAACTTAGCAGGCTTTCATCCCAATAGTCCCACATGGTACAGTGGCTTCCAGAAAACGAAGAGCCCTGTAGCAAGAGGTGTGGGCCACATGCTGTTTCCCACAGATATTGGAGGAGCTGCCTCCAAGTCTTAGGTTCTGATGGCTGCCCCTGGCTGCCAAGTTCTTAGTGGAAGGGACCACATCCTCTGGGAGCTTCTAGTATCTCAGAGTCCAGTGCAGCTTACTGAGCCTTGAAGACATGACCATATTTGTTTGTTTTTAAGTTGAGGTACCTTGTAAATTTTGCTACTCTGCAAATGTGTCACCATATACTATTGATTTTTTTATGGCAGAAAACTATTTTGTTAAGATAGATAACATAAAATATTTTAAAGGTATTTAAGTAAAGAGGATTTTGTTTTGTTTTGTTTTTATGAGAAAAGACATATTGTTTTCTTGACAAAAATGTCATGCTATAAATAATATTCTAAGTTTTGGCCTGGTTGAAAGATTCCCCACTGTAATAATCAAAATTCAGCTGATACCTTTTGCAGCTCTAAGATTTAGCATCATTAGCAATAAACTCCCTATATCAGGATGTCTCACAGATAGACTAAAAATTCACAGTAACAGAGGCCCACAGTTCCTTGTCTTATTCTAACTAAATTGTTCCTAACAGCTTAAAAATGAGCTGCAAAATTCTAAAGTGATTCATGCTCTCTTCTGCCCCTGTCATGGGGGCACTTTTTCAATTCTGCAATCCGGTTGCAACCCCATACTGAACTCTTGATCCTTCACTGCAGATATTTGTTAGCTCTAGCTAGATTAGATTTTTCACAGCTAATCTAACTGCTGTAGGGGTTTGCAGAGTGGGGACAGAGCTGTGCTATTGGATTTGTCCAATTCATTTGACTCCAGGACTATAATTGCACTTATGTCTTACAAGGCTTTTATAGCCTCAGGCTGGCCAGCCACATAAAAAACAAATTGGCGGTGATACAGTATGAGTGAAAAGGGATGAAAGGCCCACATTATCAGTCTCCAGGCAGTGCTGTTCTGGCAGGAAGTTTCTTGGTTAATTTACAAATAAAACTTAGATTTTAGGATGGGCACACTGTCAGCTGAACAATGGGGATGTCAGGCCTGACTGTTACTTAGTAAAAGTAGCAGCCGGGCCCACTGAGGAGCAGGAATTCTTCAATCAAACAGACGACTCCTTCTGGAGCCAGCTGGCGATGTAATGCAATTAGTAGGGAAAGGAGGTCAGCCTATTAGGTGTGGACCATGACCAGTGTCACCAGTGGCGTGCAGCCTGGCAGCAGCAGGCACAATGGCTCGAGCAAAGGGACTTTAGAACTCTATCAAGACAAGAAGTGGCAGCACATGGGTTTGATTTCTTGGGACTCTAGAAGTGGGCATTTGTTCTGAGCCCAATGAACATCAGGGCCTTCTGGAGTCTGTTGTGTAGTAAAAGCAGGGAACGGTGTGAATGCCAGCTCCATTCCAATAGGAGACTCATCAGTCTCCTCCTGAATCACACGCACATCAGATCAACTTGACTTGTATGCCCTGAGCCGAATGGCAGGTGGATTTCTAATCAGAGGGCTCCTAATCAAAATTCTCCAAAACTCACAAAGTAACATCTCTATATTGAAATCTCCTTTAAACAGAATAACACCTAAAGGTTTCTAGAGTAGTCATTATATTCTGATGTAGTGGACACTTTGTCCGTATCAATTTTATCTGTTTTACCTCCTTGTATTCTTGTCATAGGCAAAAAAGGGTGTAATTTTGCTTTATGCTCTAGATTTATCAGCCAATTGGTCCCATGGCCTTAGCTTTTAGTTTTGTGATTTAATTAATTAAATTGCAATGCTTCCAGAATTCTGAGGTACATGACATTGAAAGCAGCACTGAAATAATGAATATTGTATTATTATCACACAAAAATAGCTCCTCCTAAATTATAGAATCACCACACTAAAAGGAAGGGTCTATTAGTGGAATACTAATACCCTGTGTTGTGGCTCTAGAATACAGTTGCAAATAAAATTAGAAGAGACTTACTTGGGTTATGTGATTGAGTAACCCAATTTATACAGAAGAGAGTAACAGCAAAATTTCAGCAATCAATGTTAAGACTTCAGTTACAGTGAATCAAAGAGCTATACAGGTATTACATGCTAGCATCCAGAGTAGCAGCCCAATTTTTTGGTAGGTGAGCTATTCTCATTCAGATATTTATGCCATCATTACAACCAATGGGTCCAGACCCCAAGGTCACTGTCTTTTCAGGATGAGGATTGCAGGTCTGAGCTACAGAACAGCCCCATTTCTCAAACTTGCCTTCTAATGCTCCAAATTCCTGTCAGAGATTCAGTTAGATACTATGCACATTTCCCTGGAAATGTGGAAAACCTGCCTATCTTGTGTTGTTGACAGGGTTGGCTACCGTGTTTTTACTTCAAAAGGAGTTAATTGTAGAAGTCTGTTGTGAGGTCTTTACATATTTATTAGAAGGAGAAAGAAAGGAAAAGTGTAGTATCTAAGATGGGAGTAGAGCTTGAGTGTAACTCAGGGGAACAGTACTTGCCTAGCAAATGTGAGGCCCTGGATTTGATCCCCATCCACTGTAAAATGAAATAATGATGAGAATGGAGAGATGTCCAGGACTACCAAGGCCATTATGAGAATCCAGTGTTTTCTTTTCTTTTTTTTTTTTACCTGTTTGTGTAATGGGTTGACTATGCCTTTTGCCTGCTCTTCTTTTAGCCATTATATTTGTGAGGAGGCTGTACAGAGTGGGGAAAAGAAGAAAAAGATATACTGGGTAATTTTGAATTTAGAAGTCATCAACTGCATTGAATTGTTCTGGATCATCGTGACTTGTGTTCAACCCTTATAGTTGCCCTTGTCCTAGAGCCTGTCCTCAGACACAATTTTGAATCATGTAACCTCAGTGTAGGTACAATGGGACAGGTGCAGGTCTCTTTTTAAATAATTGACTTGTACAGTCACTCCCAGAAGTATGAGAGAGTGAAGAATAAGCAGGCATTTCAGCAAACACCTTCACTTTGTGTCCTTATAAATAGAAAAGAGGCCATGTTGGGGACACCTTGATTTTCCCTTTGTGGCCAAATAATCTATTAAGAAAATAGTATTTATGCTAACATGTTTTAAATACATAGTATTCCAGAATATACTTTTTTTGTCTGAGACAACACTGACACTTCAGCTTTAACACAATGTCTCTATTTGGTCACTTTTGATGTTCATCTGTTAGATAAGAAAGAAAAAAAAATACTTGTTCGTGTTGATAGGTAACATTCTTCTGCTGCTCCAAGTCAGAAACAGAAACCTCACCATCATAATGGGTATCAAAGGACTTTCACCAGCCAGCCTTCAGTTTTAGAATTCAGTTTGGTCCAACATTTTAATCTTTATAACCTAGTTTTTTTTTTTTTTAGTCATGCTTTCAGGCTTCTCAATTGATGTCATATACAGTGTTCTCCAGCTTGGCACAGTGTGATCATCACTCAGGAGATTTATCAAGGGTGTTCTTGCATCTGACAGAGCTGGGTCCTAGAAGAACTCTCAGAGGGTCCTTTCTTGGACCTAACTTCTAAGGCCTCCTCAAAGTGACTAGGAGTCTGTGATTTTGAGGGGGGACTTTACAGCCTCTATGTATGAGATGATAAAACAAGTGGGCTAAACTGCTTGAGCTTTGACAACAAAGCAGCTTTAGGTGTAGACTTAGATATCCAAGGAACAGAACAAACGACACTGAATCAGAAGCCCCAGCCAAGGTTCCCAGGCCCACTCTACACATGTTGTTCGTGCGTCCTTGAGTAGGCACAACCTTTGCCCTCCTGAGCACCTGGTTCCTCCTGGTAAGAGAAGATAAAGATGGTGTAGTACACCTCAGAGAGTTAGTGGGAAGATTAAACACACTGTCTGTTTGGTAAGGAGCTCTTTCAATCCTAGGTTCTAGTGTTCTTATCAAATTTAATTAACATTTATTAGTTTCCTAAACAAAGGTAATTTTATATGTTCTTTTTCTTAAAGGATTGTCACAATACTAGTTTCTTATATAATTTTTAACAATTGTGTTATAATGGCTTATATTCTCTTACATTCTTATTTTCTTTTTTTTTTAATATTTATTTTTTAGTTATAGGTGGACAGAATATCTTTATTTTATTTTTATGTGGTGCTGAGGATCGAACCCAGTGCCTCCCGCGTGCTAGGTGAGCACGCTACCACTGCGCCATAACCCCAGCCCCACATTCTTATTTTCTTAATAACCATTAAGAGGCTAATGTAACTCATATCATTAACTATTTTCGAAACATGCTCAGCAGTATAAAGCATATGGCTTTGATGTAGAGGTACAATTCCATTTTAAAAATCCTTGAAACCCTTGAATCCTTGGGACCATCCAGCCTACAATGCATCCTCAGTGCTTGGATGTGATTCTTAGGACCAAATGTGTTTCATAGAAGATAAGTGGTATTTTCATGGAATTGTACTCATCAAAGATTGTTGTATCCTTTTTGGCAGTTAAAGATTTTTGCCTCTGTGTTGTATAATTCAATTTGTAAGCCATGACCCCTCATAAACTGCTGTTATCATCTTGATTAATAAAGAGCCAATTTGCTGTTGCAGCTCCGTCACTTGGGGAATGACGAGGTCCACATTGTCTGGTCTGAACACTCCAGGGACTACCGCAGGGGTATTATCCCAACAGCCTTCGGAGATGTTTCAATCATTATTTACCCAATGAAGAACCACATGTTCTTTATAGCCATAACGAAGAAACCTGAGGTATGTTTCCTCCACATTGTTGCCTAGACCATTTATCATATGATTCACTGTCCTCAGAACATATTAAATTAATATTAAATTAATATTAAATTAATATTAATATTAAAGGGGACTTTTTCCTAACTGGTAGATATCTTACATATTTCCAAATTATATGTGCTATATAAGAATTTAATATGAATTGGGATTTGCAAAGTATCTTTTGTTATAAGCACAAAATTCCATATTGTATTACTTGGCCTCTGAAAATTATATCAAAGAAATTTATGATTTTTTAAAGAATGTTTTGTTTTGAAAATTTTGTAGTTTAAAAGATTGTAATTTTAAATTTGGGGCACATTGATTAATAATAACAGTTGAAAGAACCCCATTATCACAACTAGCACTTTAGGGATAATTGTGGGTATAGAATCCAACTTTTGTCTGGTAAATCTTGACTAGTGTGAAGAGAGGTCAATCCTGAAGGATAGCAGCCATGTCTGCAAAGAGACTGGGCCTCTACAGCACAGCCCACGTGATGGGTATTAACAGTCGAAGAACCTTATCACAGAATTAATTCAGCCATGTCTATTGGTATTGATTACCAGAATGGCTGGAACAATCCAATGGTCTATGTCCCAGGTACTAAACTGGCTGCAGTTTCCATCCTTATCATGCCTTTAGTGCTATTTTAACAGTGCTTTAAAATACAGTGACTTCTTTTGGTTTTGTAATTATTGAGAGAGTTTTTTAAGTTTTTAAATTAAACATTTAGCATATTAAACCCGCTCCTTAAGAAAAAATGACTTGTTTTTCAGTTTGATATTAAATATAATCTTCATTTTCATTCAAAATTGTTCTTTTGAAGATCAAACTTACCATTCTAAAAGCTCTCTTTTTAATATTCAAAATAATAAATCACTGAGATTTATTGTTCAAATTGATATCAAATCTAAATTGTTATATCTGTAAAGGTTAAATAAGCTAATAAGGAGAAGGTGCTTCAAATAGTACCTGGCCCAGAGAAAAAGCTACTTTGTTAGCTGTTGTCATAATTGTTATTATCATTGTCATTGCTATCAGTATTTTTTTGTTACTGTCACGGAAATAAAATCAATAGTGAATTCCAACTTTAACATATAGATTAATTCTCAAACTAGGTAAGTATGGGTCAATTCCTGAAACCAGGAAAGCTCTGCTCTGGCTGATACAAAGCCTAACATAAGGAGAACTTTTTTTTTAATTTATGGAATAAAGATGCCAAAATTTTACATTGAATATTTGTATTATCTTTGATTGAGAGATGTGAAGTTTGTGTAAAGTTTTCAGTTTGTACTATAAGAAAATGGCTTGGTACATTTTTATTTGTTCACTTTAATTTTAAGAATTAAACTGAAAATTTTAATATTAGAAAACCAATGAATTTAGTATTTTGTAGCTTTCCAAACTAGAAAATATGTTTCTTTAATATTTAGTTTGGATTAACTGGCTTTATTAGTTCATTTTTCAGTATGCCCTCTAGAAATGTCATTTAATGTCCTAAAAATGTTGTCTTGATTTTTTAAATAAATAACATGAAAGTCATTTCACTTTTCTTAATAGTGTCAAGGTGATTTTTTAAAAATTATAAAATGCATAAAAGCAATCTTTAACATACCTTTTAAAATTTCCTACAAAATATGTGTAAATTTTATAAATTTGGTCATAAATTCTGACAAGGATGAATTGAGCAAATTGCTTTCTTAGTATTTTAATTCAAAAAGCCTAAAGGGAAGAAGAGAATAATGGGCAACTGGAAATTTAGTGTTATCCCTACATTTAAAGTACAAACCATTACAATGTAATAAAATTAATCCAGACATTTCCAGGGCAAGTGTGGCTGACCTTTTGTTCACCAACCACTGACCCCAGGGTGAATGCAAGAGGCTTTCGGAGGGAAAGTCTGTTTGTTTGGCTTCAGTCCCTGGTATTTAAATTGCATTCCCTAATCAAATGAAAAGGCTGTCCTCTCTATCAGGTTACAGAATCCATGGCAACATTTGGCCTTTTATATCCATAATGTTAGCCTTTTTGTTTGCATCTAAGTAGAGACACCTGGAGCAATGTTAACATTAACCGATTTAGCATTAATAGCTTCATTATATAAGAATTTCTGATCAGATAGCTGTTACTTTTGTTATATTGCTTCAGCTTGTATTGTTGTCATTTTTTATCTCCCTGCTTGGCAACCAGGCAATGATTTGCAAATTTTTTTTGTCTTGATTAATTAAGCAATATAATTATCAGTAACCGTGATGCAGTCTTTGCTCAACAAAGCTTCTGAGAGAAAACAATGGTAAGTCTGTTAGTATGAATGCATTCCACGCGTCCCAGATGCATGAGGATATTATGGACAATGAGGGGAAAGGCCGCCTGTGAGTGAGGACAAAGGGTGCCACGCAGACTCGACACACTGCACATACCGCCAGGGACATGCTGCGGGCTCCCTGGGACACAGCCGCCTCGTTAGATTACTGCTAGTCAGCAGAGATTAATTCTCAGCCATTTGGCACAATAATTTACCCATTCCCCAGTCTTTTAACTAGTGCTCCGTACTATAGAAGTGAAGGCTTTGTACTCAAAAGGTTTATTTAACCTTGCCTACTTTTACATGTCTCTACCAAAATCATTATTTTTGTCTAGAGATTGTAATGATGCAGCTGTTTGAAGTTGAGGAATATTCCTTTTAGGAAGACAGCATATACATAAGTTTCAGAAACCATAGGTAGAGTCAAAGGCATTCTCTTAGCACCTGTGTATTTCATCTGAAGATAGTATGATTCTATAGTCTAAATATATTTATTTTACTGATCTCTAGTCAACGATACTCTCTCAGAATGATTTTAATCCTTTTTTAGGAGTGGGGGAAAAAACCTCATCAGTACACAAAAGTCCTGCTCATTGGATAGAGTCATGCATATTCAAATTGTACTTTCATTCAGTCGGCCTCATTAATAGCGTATGTAATAATGTAGGGCTATTTGTAATACAAGCTCACAGGCAGCATTGCTTCCAAGTCCTTTGAAATTTAACATATTTTGCTTTTTCATTCCATACACCTCCCTTAAATATACAAATTATATGCCTGGCAGAATCCACCTCTTAATAATATACACCATTTGTGAAATGTTATGTTGAAGTGTGGGTGTGCTTGTGGGAGTACATAAACCCCTCACAGATGAAGAGGCCTGCTTACTTTTTGAGCATTGTATTGAACTCCTTTTTTCAATAATTTTTTTAAAAAGCAGTATGCTTTAAAGCATCATTTCATTGTTAAATCACTTTAAAAATAAATCTATCTCCATGAATGTTGACATAGTAGTCCTTTGGTCAAAATGTATTATTGTCAGACTTAGGGGCTTTTTTTCTCACTTTTATTACCAAGTTAGCTATTCAAGGAAGACTGGCATGTGTGGCAGAAAGTGAGTGACTTTAAGAGGTTTGGGAAAATGTCCCATTCGTTCTTTAGGAAAGTGATTCCTAAAGCCTCCTCACTATAGTGAGTACCCTTGTTGCTTTCTCTCTTTCAATGTCCAGAAGGTGATATTGGTATTTATAGTGTTTGCCTTTATGAATTTGTGAGAGTATTGGTATTTGGGGACATGTTTATCTCTGCACACATTAGTGACTGACTGGTAACCATTTGACCAAAGGAAAGATATTCTGAAGTAGCCTTGGCCAGGAACAATTGAGACAGAAGGAAATTTTGGTTAAGAGTCCTTCTCATCACCTCAAGCAGAGCGTCACTTTTATACATGAAGAATGTATTGATGTCCTCCACACTCCACTTACTCGCCTTGGTAAATATGGGCATGGGAGAAAAAATGATGATGATTCAATCATTTCTGAGAATATGAGGAAAGGACACTAGTAGAAGATGAGACCTCAACAGTCCAATTCCAAGGCTGCCATTAGTGGGTGGGTGTCTTGGGCAGGTTTCTGAATTTCTTTGGACCTTTGTTTCATCAACTATAAAATTCAGGCTGGGGATTAAGGCCTCACTACTGTCCCTTCAGGGATTAAAAAGCTGCTATTGGGTTCTCTCGTCCTAGCTGCCCATAACTTTTCTTAAGCTGTTCTGACTGTTAGTTAATAGGGTGCTATCCAAGTGATATCTGACTGTCCTGCAGCTTTGGCAATATTTGTGTGTGTGCGCACATGTGTGCATGCTCATGCATAGATACACAATGCCCCTGGGCACATATCCCTCTTTAGGATGACACAGTCCAGGACCTTTGTCTAGAGCACACACCCAAAGATGCTGGCAAAAGGCTGATGTGCCAGAAGTCTCAAGAGTACTTCCATGTATGAGGTCAAGAGGAGCCTAGTGTTGGTACTTGTGTTTGAAAGGAACTATTTTAAGGTTACTAGTATGGCCTCATTACATAGGAAGAGTATGTGACTTTGCAACATGCTTGTGTAAGTTTCTTTTTTTGTTTTTAATTTCAAATGTGTTGTTTTCTTAAATATCTATCCCAATCCCAACCAAATAACCTTTTTGAATTAAAAAATGCACTTTAAAATACTCTGGGAAATCTCAGAGAAGTCGATTAGCTTTTGAATATACAAAGAAACATGTATTTAGAAAAGATCATTGAAAATACCAACTAGAATTTACTAAACAACTAAAATAGATTTCTGTGGTATGTTCTGTTTTCATAACTTTTTATTATTGTTATTAGCATTATTTTTAGTAGAGGAATGGCACGAGAAACTATATGAAAATGCATCTGTCATTTGCAGATGTTATATTAAAATCAAATTTCTCTAATTTATCACCACTTCTAATTAGAGGAATTCCCTGGTTGCCAGGGATTTATATTATCCCTTTTGTCCAGTTTTTAAATAACTAAGTCACCTACAAGCAGTTGCCAAAGAATAATAAAGAACACTTATTTATATGATAAGCCTCAATATGGATGGAAGAAAATCTATTGCTTGTTAGTAATTAACTCCTAGCTCCTGCTGTATCTTTCGCAATAATTTGGCTTTTGAGAATTCCTTCTCAATTGATTTTCCTAAAAAGTTAGTATTGTTCTCCTGTTTCTTACTTGGATTTTGGCATAGGCATCTTCTCATTTGATTTATCATCTGTCCTTTGGCCAACCAGAGTCAGCCCATGTAAACATACACCAAATGGCAAATGGCAGCCCTGGCTTTGTGTCAGGAAGCAAGACAGCTGTCATTCTCTACCTTTGAGCTCCCTCAGCAGGAAGAGCCTTTTTGGCTCAGGAGACAGAGGGCAAGTTCTCCAGACCCCTTCTCATGCAGGTTTCTGAGTTCCCACACACGTGCACAGGCTGTTCAACTGGGGTGTTAGGACCACATAGAATTCCACTGTGAAAGGAAGCCAGACCTGCTGCCCTGGAATTAGAGAATTTATCCTCAAGGATGTACTTTCTGTACCATACATGAAATTTACTGATTTGTTAAGTTTTTTGCTTTTTTATTTTCTTTAATAAAAGGACCACAGCTCCACTTCACCAATTCCTAGACTGCTTTTATTGTAAGCCACAGCAAAAGGACTTATTTGTTTAAGAACATAGTTTAAATAAACTTTGTAAGTTATGATGTTACTAAAGCTAGAAAGAGGAAAGGGTTCTCCTTTCTTATATTTTTTTTTTGTTGTCATTGTTACCTGGATTTGACAGCACTAAGTGATTTTAGACCACACGTGGATCCTTAACTTTCCTCTTTGGAATTAAGATGGCCACTTTCCCCCCAGATTTGTTACAAGAGGAGAGAACTCATTATTAGTCTTCATTAGTATAATGAACAGACTCATCCTTCTGTGCTCCCATTTGAGTTTCTTCTGGTCTGACTGCTTCCACCGTGCTGTAGGCAGTGATACCAAAATGGCTTTGCCCAGTCTTTGTAGTTTTTAAAAATCTTTGTGTTTTATGTGGAACTCTTTCCTCACACCCACCAAACAGAAGAGCCATGGCAGCAGAAGCCTGCTCAGCACCCCAGGGTTATCTCTATCACCTTTTCACCTCTGCCTTGCAGTCATCTCCATGAAACAAAAGACAGACAGTCACAGCAGATCTTATTCTATAAATATGAGAAGAGACAAAAGATTTGGTTAACGTCCAGTAGTCATACACTTGGGAGTCAAGCAGGCAAGCAAGAGCTATTGTGGTTGCTTCATGCCAGACCTTGTGTCAAGGACCGGAAGTCCTACCCCCACAGAATCCAAAATTTAATAAAGGAGATAGCCCTTAAGTAAGTAGTTGAACCAGAAACTGTACAATAGGAATAGTTTTATGAAGAAAATAAAACAGAGTGGAAGGATGGGCAGATAGAGGCTGCTTTAGTTCAGATAGGGGCTTTCCAGTTTCCAGTCCAGCCTGAAGGTACCTTGGCAGGCATCACTCCCATCCTCACAACAATAAAACAACAAAATGAAAATCAATAACTCTTCTTGGATTCATCCGAAAATTGAAGTTTAGGGAAAATGCTTGACCCTAAATTGGAGAGAGACATGTAAATACAGAGAATCACAATTTTCTAGAACAGAAGTCCCAGAGCAGAAATCCTTGGCATCAATAGCAGGATAGGAAAAGTTCAACTATAATTGACCAGTCACTGGAGGTTTTGGTATGGACAAGTCAAGGAAGTGAGGGACACACTCTGTAGGAGCCCTACCAGATTCTCACAATAAAGTCTAGAGGGGGAAAAAATCCTTTCATGCTTTGACAGAGGAGGGGAGAAGAATAGCTATTTTCCAAAGCATTTTTTTTCTTTTTAATGAAACCTGCCCTAAAGAGAAATTATTTTAACAGAACCTGTCTGACCTAGAGGAAAGGAAGTACTCAACTCTAGCTCACACTAGACTTCCTGTCTCACCTAAGTGAGGGTGAACAAAAATAAATAGATAAGTAAATAAAACAACTGAGAAGCACTTGTGAAAGTCATGGCCAAGAGACACAGACTCACTAAAAGACTGAGACCTAATCCTAGATTATAAAATGCACTTCCTCTTTCACATCTTACCCCTGCATCAATAGGACTTTTGTATAATACACATCTGAAAGAAATATACATCCAGATCTTATTAAAGAAGAAATCTGTAGGGAAACCCAGAAATAACAGGGAAACAAAAGCAAGGACATTCAAAAAAATTTTAGCTTCTGACACCTACATCAACAGTTATGGAAAATAGTAAGGACAGCCTAAGTGCTAGGCAGAGAAATGTAAAGTCTATTAAAACCCAGTTTACTTCAGGTCCTCTTACTTGATGTATTATTTCTAGCTTTCACCAAGAAACTATAAGGCATACTAAAAGACAAAAAAACACAATTTGAAGGGAGAACAAGCATGAGAGCCAGAGTCAGACTTGGTAGAGATTTTAGGATTATCAGACAAAGAATTTAAAATAATCATGATTAATATGCTAAGAGCACTTATGAGAAAAGTAAACAACACAAGAAAAGGTGGCTAATGTAAGCAGAGATGAAAACTAAGAAATATAGCAGTTCAATTCACAATAGCTAAACTGTGGAGCCAACCTAGATGCCCTTTGATAGATGACTGGATAAAGAAACTGTGGTATATATACACAATGGAATATTACTCAGCAATAAGAATAAAATTATGGCATTTGCAGGTAAATGGATGGAGTTGGAGAATATCATGCTAAGTGAAGTAAGCCAGTCTCAGAAAACCAAATGCCAAATGTACTCATTGATAAGTGGATGCTGATCCATAATGTGGGGAAGGACATGGGAACAATGGTGCATCTCTGTTCATAGGAGTGTAAGGGGGAAGAGGGCATGGGGACAGCAAAGGTGGTGGAATATGATGGTCATAATAACCCTAACTTTATGTATGACTGCATATATGTTGTGATTCTGTACAACTTACAACTAGAGAATTGATATGTTATCCTCTATCTATGTACAGTGAATCAATTTGCACTGTTAACATGTAAGCCTAAATAAAACAAATTTTAAAAAAAAGAAATAATTAAAAGGAATGCTTCAAAAGACAGGAATGAAAAATGCATTTATCAGGCTTAGCTGACATGGCTGAGGTAAGGAACTGTGAGTTTGAAGATGTATCAATAGAAACCTTGAAACTGAAATACAGAAGGAAAAATGTTGAAGGGAGAAAAAAAGCATTGAAGAACTATGGGATGTGGGACAATTGAAAAAAAAGGGGAGAAACCTATACATACTGGGAATACAAGAAGGAGAAAATAAGGGAAAAGTTGAAGAAATGTTTGACATTATAATGTCTGAGAAGTATTGAAAATTAATAGCAGACACCAAACCATAGATCCTAGAAAAACCAAGAGCATCAAGCAGGATAAATGCCACAATATCTACACCTGGGCATATCATTTACAAATTAGAAAAAGAAAAAGAAAAATGTTGAAAGAAACCAGAGTAAAGAAAACAACTACAGAAGAGCAAAGATAAGAATCACATAGAACTTCTCAGAGACCATGTAAACAAGGAGAGAATAGAGTGACAAATGGTATAAGGATGGTAGTGAGGAATTGGGAATGGTAATTCCACTGCCTTTGAGTAGTGCTATGTTTTTGAAAGTGGACTTAGGTTAGTTATTAAAGTATTTTCAAGCCTAGGACAACCTCTGAAAATAGTTTAAAAATAATAATTATAATTGGCATGCTGAGAGAGAATAAAAATTGAATTGTTATAAAAATACTCAGTTAATACCAAAGAAAGAAAAGGAGTGGAAGACAAAAACAAAAATTAAAATGCCAAAACATATTATAGATTAATCTAACTATATCAACAATTTCTTTACCTAAATAATTTCTTTCTCACCACTTGGAAATGCTTTTCTGTATCTAGCCCAGGCTCTGAAAAAATGATTTAAACACATCAATTAAAAGACAGAGGGTTTGCAACCAGAGAAATGGAAAAACTGAACTCTATATATGTGCTATGACTTGAAATGCAATTAAATAAACTAAAAAAAATAAAAAAATAAAAAAAGAGGGTTGAAGGGGTAGCTCAGTGTTAGAGCACGTTTAGCTAGAGCAAACCCTGAGTTCAATTTCCAGCACCTAAAAAAAAAAAGAAAAAAACCCCATCAGGGTAGATTACCAATTACCTAAATAAAAAAGCCCAACTATGTTGCCTACCGAAAACCCTCTTTAACTATAAAGTTATAGATTAAAACAGTAAAGAGATAAAGATTTATTATGCTAACACTAATCAAAGAAAGCTGGAGTAACTATTTTGATATAAGATAGAGCTGACTTCAGCAAGGGCAATTATTAGAGATACAATATTACATAATGATTCTGGTGGATGGAGAGGCTCCCTAGGGAGGTGACAACCGAGTTGATGCCTAATGGAGCAGGCAGACCAGCCCTCCAGCAAGCATTAAGCAGAGAAGACAGAGAGGGCAACATCTCTGAGGTGGACATGAGCTTCAAGAGTCTGAAGAAAGACATTTGCTGTGGCCAAAGTCTGAGGAGCAAAGAAAAGAGCTGGACGAATCAAGGGTGGCAGGTCAGGTCATATAGAGCCACCTGAGCCACAGTGGTGGTTCAGCCCAAGTTTTGACCTTGGTGAGCTTGAGAAAAGCAGTAAGACTTCCATCACTTTTTCTGTAAAACAAGGATAAAGTGTGACCTCATAAAGTCATTGCAAGAATTACATGCTGTACATTGAGCACTGAGCTCAGAACATCAGCCACAGCCATTGAATTTATCCTCAAAAATCAAATGTTTCTGGGCTTTTAAACCCCTTGTCTACAATTTATTTGTTATTCTGTCTTAATCTCCTAATTAACTCAGAAACAGATCAGTTGTGTATATGGGCCTTTTTAAGTGATCACCCTACTTGATAAACGCTGTCTTGTTCCCCAAGGGGACTTTCTCACCACTTGGAAATGCTTTTCTGTATCTAGCCCAGGCTCCTAAAAAATAGTTTAAATCTGTTTTCTCCTACCTTTCAGGAAACCCAGATTCATTGAGCCATTTCCAGAGTAGCCTCCTTCTTGGCACCACCCTGCTAGTTAGTATCCATGTAGAGCTGTGTGCTCCTAGAGGACAATACCCTGCGTCCTTTTTCCCATATTCTTCTCTGTATCACAGAGCATATGAGAAGTGCTTAGAATCTAACACATTTTACTTTTCATAGAATTTTTATAAAATTTTTGGTTCATGGATTCCTCAGACTTTTTGACAAATGATATATCTAGTATTGTTTCCCCCAATAGGAAAATTATTGTCTTTCAATACAATTTTGTAACAGCTTTTTCTGTCACCCACTTTGATATCTCAGGCATAAATATACGAATTCAAACACTATCTCAATTCATAATTCCTGTGGGATTGGAACCACCTGTGACATAAAGCCTTCCATTGCTTCCCTCAACTAGAACTCTGGTGACTTCGGAGTATTTTATCTACGTCCACCCTAAAGCTTATTTTTTTCCTTTTTTCTTCCTTCTTGACTATATAGTTTTATCTCCCCTGTAAACACTTACAGGTAAGAACCTCAACTTGTTCATCTCTGTGTTCCCTCATATCCCCTAACAGAATTTTGACTAGAAGACTAGAAGCAAATAAATACTAAAAACATGACATGAAATGTCTGCCATTTTTGACCCAGAAAGATTCAATGTAGTCTTTAGAATTTTCAAGCAAAATGTTTGGTAGAAACCATTTTTCGCCAAAATTATCTTCTGATATTTTAGAAAATATATTTATATAACATAGATAAAAATATATCAAAATAAATATTCTTTTTCTCAGAAGTATGACTTACATTTCTCTTAAATTTTTCACTTTATCTCAAAAATTGTATGAGCCATGTAGCCTCTCATTAGGACAGTACTATTTGCAGTACACTTGGGGATTAATATGGCATTTGAATTTCTCAGCTACACTGTGTGGTCAAAAGAGAAGACCACACTGTTTCTAAGCTTCAGATAAATACATGACTATATAATTTATCTAAAGGGACTTCGTTCTGAGTGACCAAACCAAATCCAGAAGCTGAATTCCAGGGGACTGAATCCTGTTAAAAATAGAGAAATGTTCATTTTCATACCTATATACAGATGCTTGTTAATTAAAGACTGTTCATATATGTGTAGTCTGTTTGCCCATACTGTGCTCACATTACAGACATATTTGTGAGGTCAGGGAGAAAATAAACCTTTTTTTTTTAATTAAGTCACCCATCTCTTCCATGATAATCAGTGCCAATAAGATGGGCATAAAAATCATGTATACAGGGACTGGGTGTGTGGCTCAGTGGTAGAGCACTTGCCTAGCATGTGTGAGGCACTGGGTTGTATTCTCAGCACCGCATATAAATAAATAAAATAAAGGTCCATTGACAACTAAAAAATATATTTTAAAAAATCAGTAAGTGCTGGCGAGGATGTGGTGAAAAAGGTACACTGAAACATTGCTGGGACTGCAAACTGGTGCAACCAATCTGGAAAGCAGTATGGAGATTCCTTAAAAAACTTGGAATGGAACCACCATTTGATCCAGCTATTCCACTCCTCAGCCTATACCCTAAAGATTTAAAAACAGCATACTACAGTTGACGCAACCACTTCAATGTTTATAGCAGCACAGTCCACAATTGCTAAACTGTGGAAGCAACCCAGATGCCCTTCAATAGATGAATGGATAAAGAAACTGTGGTACATATACACAATGGAATATTATTCAGCAATAAAAGAGAATAAAATTATGGCATCTGCAGGTAAATGGATGGAATTGGAGAACATTATGCTAAGTGAAGTAAGCCAATCCCAAAAAACCAAATGCCGAATGTTCTCTCTGATTAGTGGATGTTGATACATAACGGGGGTGGGAATGGGGAACATAGGAGAAATGGAGGAACTCTGGACGGGGAAAGGGGGAGGTGGGAGGAGGGAAAGGGGAATGGGTGTAGTAAAGATGGTTGGATGAGATGGTCATCACTACCCTAGGTGCATGTATGAAGACACAAATGGTGTGACTCTATCTGGTTTGGAACCAGAGAAATGGAAAAATTGAGCTCTATATGTGTACTATGACTTGAAATGCATATTTATTAATTAATTAATTTTTAAAAAATCATATATATAATACCTGTACTTTTTTAAGTGGGATGAGTAACTGATCAAGCTGGTTAAATCAAGCCACTCATCCTTTGCCTTTATAGCTTTCAACACAGACTAGATCTCAGTGGGCTGGTACATGGCAATATTCTGATTCTGGAAGCTGGAGTTTATCTGGGAGGAATTTGAACTGAGCTCAGTTGCTCATTGCTCTGCTTTGAAACATCAAGATGTCTCAGTTGAGTCCTTGAACAATTAATTACTGCGTGTCAAATGGATATGTCCAAAGATTCTCCCTTTCCCCTGCTCCAATATCTGGATACATCCTTGTTCTGGCACGCTGGACAGTTTTACAACATGAACATCAGGGTCACCACTTCTCTGAAAAAAGGAAAAAAAAAGCTTTTTTAGGTAGTAATTATGGATTCCTCTTCTAAAAGAGAGGTCTAAACTTGACATTCATGGACTGAACTGCATCTGTGCTGTAACAAATGCCCAGATCCTCTGGGCACATTAAAATCTAAGAAGTTCAAGTTGGGAGTAGAGTGAAAAACTTCATCATTAATTGAGAGTCATGTGGAAATGTATCTTTGAAATGAATTAATTTTACAAAGACTATGGTCAATCACTCACAGAAAAATTCTGGACAATTGCCAGGAAAGAGTTTGTCCTGGAGCCCTTTCAAGATTCCGGTGACTAAGCTGACATTTTAGGGTGGATGGAATGAATGGGTTTCATCTGGGGAGAGCTGCACATTGGCAAGAGACAGGTACAGATCTCCAAAGCAGTGATTCTCAGTATGTGGACCAGCATCAGCATCACTGCAAATTGCTGGAAATGCAGATTCTTGGGTCTACTCCAGACCTGAAGAATTGGAAACTCAGAGTGGAACCTATCAATCTGTGTTGTAAAAAGCCATCTAGGTGATTTTGATACACATTCAGATTCGAGTCTTGCTACTCAAAGTATGATCTGTGAGCCAGCATTATCAGCATCACCTGAAAGCTTATTAGAAATACACAATTTTGTGACCTATGCCAAATCTATTGAATCTGGATATGCACTGTAAGAAGATGCCCAGGTGATCTGTATGCACAATAAAAATTGAGAAGTTCTACTGGGGGGAATGGGAGGCTTTCTTTTTAAGTACAGTATATAGAGAGGAGAACCTGTCATAGTTTAGAACAGGACTGATAAGGAAAAATTAAATTGGGCTACGCTTTTTAGATTCATGCTTCTCCTCAGAAATGTGCTTTCTTTAGTCCTGGAATACATGACAGGGGCTCCACACACATCTCCTAACTTGCAGCTGGTAAGGAAATCCACTTTGTCAGCAGTCATTGAAGTCTTATGAATCCCCAGGCTTTGGTCATCACCTTTGATTCATTCAGAAACTTCAGGTGGTTGTAAATATACTTGCTCAAAAGGGATGAAAAGCTGAGTTCAGGTTCTGATTAAGACTACTACATATAATCTTTATTAAATCTACCATTGAGCATAGGATCAGGAGGTGGTATGAAGATTTGCTCACATGTTTTCTTCTAGGAGCTGTCATAGTTCAGTCTCTTACCTGTCTTAGTCTTTGCATGTGTTAGGAAGTAGAGGTCAAGGTTCACTTTTCCATATGGAAATTTAGTTGTCCCAATGCCTTTATTGAAATAAACGCTCCTTTTCCCATCAAATTGACAGGCTTTCTTTACTGTCAATCAGTGACCATGTATGTGTGGCTCTATTCTTGGATTCTGTATTCTGTTCCACCTATGGATATGTCTATCCTCATGCCACTATTTTCGTACCTTAATTATTGTAGTTTGACAGCATACCTTGAAGTCAGGTAATATAAGTCCATCTTATGATTGTCTTAATTTATTTCTTTTCATTTTCATATTGAATTTAGAATCCACCTGATCCCTATCTATAAAAGTTTGCAAGAAATTTGATAGTGTTTGTGTTGAATTTATAGATGTGGTTTAGAAGAATTTACATCTTAACAATGTTAAAACTTATATAGTCCATGAAGATTGTACCTTTGCATTTATTTAGGTTATCTTAAATTCACATCAGCACAGTTTGGTAGTTTTCCATATCAATGTCTTGCACATCTTTTGTCCAATTTATCTTAAATTTTTGATGTTATTATAAGCAGCATTTTTAAAAATATTTTTTAGTTGTACATGGACACAATACTTTTATTTTATTTATTTATTTTTATGTGGTGCTGAGGATTGGACCCAGCGCCTCACATGTGCAAGGCAAATGCTCTACCCTGAGCCACAACCCCAGACCTATAAGCAGCATTTTAAATGGTATTTTTGAGGGCTGGGGATGTGGCTTGGTGGTAGAGCGCTTGCCTAGCATGCGTGAGGCACTGGGTTCGATTCTCAGCACCACATATAAATAAATTAAAAAAATAAAGGTCCATCAACAACAAAAAAAATTTTTTTTAATTTAAAAAATAAAATAAAATAAATGGTATTTTTGAGTCATTAGCAACATGATATAAATATAATAATGACATTATATGTAAATATAACTGCTTCAGGGAGTCTATTGTATCTTGTGACTTATGCTGATTCACTAATTCTAGTTAAATTCCTTTGGATTTTTCATTGATAAAATCATATTATCTGTAAATAAAAATAATTTTACTTCTTTCTCATCTTTATGTTTCTTTCTCTTTTTCTTTCTCTTATTTTTCCTAATTGTAATGATCAGAACCTTTTTAAAAACATTGAATTGAAGAGGTGAGCATAAGCATTCTTGCCTTTTTAGATCCTGGACAGAAAAAATTCAATATTTCACCATTATTTATGATGCCATTTTTTTCCTCTTTCAGATTTCTTTAAATTGAAGTTGTTCCCTTATCTTTCCCGTTTTCTGGGAGTTGTTGTTCTGTTGTGCTTTTTTAAAATCATGAATGAGATTGAATTTTATCCAGTGCTTATTCTGCATCTATTAAGAAAATCTTCTGGTTTTTCTTCTTTATTCTGTTAATGGAGTAAATTGCACTGATGAATTGATTTGTGAATGTTTAACCACGTTTGAGTTCCTATAGACAATTCCACTTGATCAAGATGTATTATCTTTTTATGTTATTGGGTTTAATTTGCTACAAATTAGTAAAGAACTTCTGCATTTTTGTTTATATTAGTCCATAGTTTTCCAATCATGTTAGCTACTTAAAAGCAAAAACAGTGTTGTGTTTTCTGTTATATCCCCAGCCTCTCCTCCAATGCCAACCACAGAAAAGGTGTTTTACTAATAAACAGTTACTGGGAGATGTTAAAAGACCTAGGCTGAAGACTTGCATTCATTAAATTAATTAAAATGTTAGTAAATTTCATTCAGGAGGTATCTGTATTCCAGCCACATACCAGGTACAGAGCTACTCACTGGGGGTTTGTCTCCTCCATTTCCAAGCCACTTCTTCTTAGTCTTCTTTTCTCATTTCTCTAACATTGGAGAGCCACAGGACAACTTCTAACATTGGAGAGCCACAGGACATAGTTCTTGGAGCTTTCTCATGCTCTTTGGGAATATCATCTGCTCTGTGGCTAGAAACACCATCTGCAGGTGAACAACACTTAGGTTTGTGTCTCTACTTTAAGCCTCTCCCCTGCCTTTCTGTCTGGTATATCCACTGCCTCCTCAGCACATCACCACCAGATACCCAACAGGCATCTCTAATTGAGTACATCTAAAATCGAACTCATGACCCTTCTCCACAGCAGAATCATGGCATCAATCCTTGATGCCTCTCTTTCCTCCCACCTCATCAGCCATCCTCCACAGATCCTATTAACTCTACCTTCAGAACACATATCCGGAAAGCCACCTTCTTCTCCTGCCACCACTTTGATCCAAGCCATCATCATCTCTTGCTGGATTATTTAGTAATTTCCCAACTGATCTTCATAACTTCCCTTTGCAGTTTTCCCAACACAGTTGCCAGAACAGTACCTTAAAAATGTAGGTTACATCATATACCCATTTCTCTAAAGCCCTCCAGAAGCCTTCTGTTTTACTTAGAGTGAAAATCAAAA